>BMAO01013289.1:97822-190501 GCA_019973975.1 Trichonephila clavata | reverse complement strand
GTGATAACCCCTATTAATTTATTCTTTAATAACTTTCAATTACCTATGGTCCATCCCTTCAGGACCCATGTTTTAGTAATATGTTAGCCAGCCACCTAACGAAAGTATTTTGAACTACATCTATCCACCCACTCGGATCATGTGATTTGAGTTGCCTATATATACACCGAGATTTCTGGAGATTTTGTCTTTGTCTTTCGACATGTAATCGGCTGCCACTTGGTTTATGTTTTGTGTCTTCTTGTCTACTTCTTGTTATGTGGAACGCTATATGTTATTGATCAATAAATTGTGTTTACTATTTCAAAAATAAAACATCAATCACCTTAAATAATATTATTAGGAAATCCATTCCAACGGCCATCTCGTTTTCACACACACACACACACACACATATATATATATAACCTTTCGAACGACAGCATTTTATCATTTTCTGACAGAATTAATATATATATTATATAAATTTATTATATATCTTCGAAATAATTTTACTCAAAATAGTATTTGAATTGAAGTCATTAGATAATACTTAATGGTATAAAAATTTTCCAGATTTTCAAAAAATTATATTAAAAAAATTATTTTCATTAAAAGCACTTGTATTTAATCACTTTGATCTAGAATATGATTAAATATTAATCAAGCGTTTTTAGAAATGTCTTGTAGTTCGTCGCTGATTTTGAAAAACACAGTTTGCAAGAATAACATAACGTTTTAAATAATGTGGGGGAGCAACAATTTGAAAAATAATTTTATTAATTAACAATGGCTTATTCAGTTTGAACTTGCCTTTACACTAAACCTTATTTTTGTAAAGCTGCATACGATTTTATCGATAGTTTATAGTTTTATCGATAAATACAAGTATTTCACTTTCATTGACATTTATTAGGTTTTTAATTAATATTTTTGTGAATGGCAACCTGCATTAAAAATATGAAAATTTTAATAACAGTAACAACAATATTATAATAATCAGATTAATTAATATCAGACTTATTATTTTTTTAAATAAAATTTTGATCTCATAAAGACAAAAACATATTTATAAATTATTTAAAATAGTTTTTTAAGGGAACCAGGACATCACACACACATATACTTTCAAAAAATCGATTTTTTCAATTTTAGTTCTAAAAAATAGTGCATATTTTTCTGAACCTAAAAATGTATAATACTTATATGTTTGTTGATAAAATAGCCCTAAAATATGAAAAATAAAAATGTAAACAAATGACCACGCCCCTTTTGACCCTTAGTTTTTTCACTTTTTCTTAAAAGCATATTTTTTTTTTGCATATAGGTACATTTAAAAAAAACTATTGCACTATAAGATCCCAGATTTTGTATACTTCTATACAAGCTGCCTATGCATATAGTGAACCTAATTTTTTTTTCTATTAAAATAGTGCCTAAATTTTTAAAAATGGTTTTATGCATAAAAAAAGCAGAAAAATAGAAATTTTCCAAATTTTAATGTTTTATAATTTTTTTAAAGAAACTGTACTAAATTTTCACTAAAAAAATAGGTTCACTGTCTTTTGTGTATTGTTTTATATATGTGTAAAAAATATTTTGCATAAAAAAAAGATGCTTTTTTAAAAAAGGATACCTAAACATAAGTATGTATTATGAGTTCTCAAAAATTATGTATTACTTAAATTAAGTAGGGAAAAAAACTTTTGAACTAAAAAGTTATTTTTGTAGTTCTACAGAATAATTAAATTATCTTTATTAAGAACGTAAAATATCTAAGCCCTATTAAAAATTTTCAAAGATATATGTCTCATAAACAAAGGGTCTTAATTATGGCTTTTTACGCTTACGAGCATGTCCTGGTTCCCTTAAGAACGTAGAAAAAAAAGGACTTTTATGATTCAATCACACAATTTTAAAATCATTAGGAAGGCCTGAGGATCTGGGGACAAATACTTTTAATTAAAAAAATTTATCACATTTTTAAGCAAAAAAAAAAGCATAATGATATTTTTATTATAAAACGTAATATTCATTTTGTTCAAATTCTATTCAAGCAAAAGGTATTGCAGACTGTTTTATACTTTTAGAAATTTTGTTACCTTTAAATCATTTCATAGAATTGTTCATTAAAATGAAATGAAGTAAGAAGAATTCTCTTGCAGACAAACTTTTATTTTGGTTTTACAAAAGCATTCCCACCTAAATATTTATCATTCTTTTAGAATTACAAAATGAAAGATCACCCACTTACAATGACTAATATTTCATATTCAAATTCCACTCCATTGTCAAATGAGAAGACTGTACTTAATTTAATTACTGTCACTAAAATTCTTGACAACTCAACTCAACTTCTACTGCCTTTGAATTATGAATAATGGTTACAAGTGAACCAATCACAGAAGCTAGTCAGTAGTTTGGTGTTCGTAATTTTTCATGAAGCTTATGAATTAACGTCAGAGACACATCAGGGCATTTTACACATTTCGAGGCTAAACAAAAGCGTTTGTATTTTCTGGAGGCAAATAAACTACAGACTGAAACATTGTGTAGACTGGACTTGATTTTATCAACATCAGAATTAAACTTGTGAATTCTACAGAGTGGGAGGTTCAAAAGATTTCATATTCCATTTATAAATGCTTTATAGATAAATTAGGAGTTACATTTAAAATTTCGAGTATAATTTATTAATTTATAAACTCAACCATAATTTATTCCCAAAACACAACTAGCCATTAATTTAAATATCTTCGTATTTTATATGGATCTTTTTATCAGTAATTGTTTAATGAAGAAACAATTCCATTTTTATAAAATCATTTTAAGTTAATATTATTTAAAATTTAGCATATATTATGAACAAATTACAATGATTTAAAAATAATTTAAATTTGCTTGTACAATTTAACTTTTTAATTTCATTGAACGAATTACTTTCTTATTCAGATTTTTAGAATATAGTTTCAGAATTCGTAAATATAGGGTGTTGAAACAATAACTTTAGTGACACAGTAATTAACTTCTATATAGTCATTTCATTATTTATGGGTACTTTTTATGGATTTTAAAATTTTGTGATATGAAAAAATAACTGTTACTCAGATGAAGATGTCAATGTAAGAAATGTCGAGATCTAACTCAATTTATTCAAAACTAACGCGATAAACAAAGATGTGTTGCAATCACTCTAAAACTTTTTGTATTTGAGTATTTTTTTTTGTATCAAAAGTTCTGTGTTTGTGACTTGTATTGCAAATTACGTGAAAACTGTATTACATTTTAGTTGAATAGTGGAGTGATTACTATTTAATAAATAATTAAATATATTTATATTAAAATAAATAATTAAATATATTTATATTTAATAAATAATTAAATAAATTTTTTGCAAATTATCAGTACAAAACTGCAAATAAAAATATTTTGTAATGTAATGACGATAACAAATTGTGTTAGGTTTTTATTTCAAATACAATAAAACATTTTTCATAAATAATTATTAATTATTTCTAAATAAAAAAGAATGCAATACAATGACTATGATCAACAAATTCATATTTCCTATCGTCACTAAACAAATGCATTATTCTTGCCTTAATTAAATCACTGTCGCTCGAAAGCCTCTCCAAACAACTCAACTTAACTTCCAATGTTTCGGAATAATGAATAATGACCACGCGAGGATAAGTCTCCGAAACAAGTAAGTAATTTCTACTCGCTATTTTTCACGAAGGTTGGGTATTAATTTTGGAAACTCATTGCAGCAGCTAATATATTTTAAGGCCAAAGACGAAGGAAAGACTTTTTGAAAACACACAAAGTACAAAACAGGGATTATGCAGTTTCAAGACCTGACTTATCAATGTCAGAGTTAATCTTACGAAATCTAGATGATTACGAATATTGAATAATATGTGTGGAAGCAAGCTGTAGAGAATAATGCAGTTAACTTACTTGACTTAAATAAGAGAACAGATTTATCTCTAAGTTAAATTCTTAATAGATATATGTTTGAATAATCTAGAACTTCATGAAGAAATATAAAAGAAAAAATTATTATTGTCACAACGTATTTTAATTGTTCATGATGAATAATTCTGGTATTCTCATGCTGCCAGAAAGTTTCAAGCTATTTCTGTAATATAAAAAGTACAGATCCACCACCAGTTTCACCGTTTGACAAAAGATGGCCCCACCAGTAAGTTATAATTTAAATTTTCTGATGTAAAATATTATATCGAAACATTGGACATCTGGCAACACCATTACCTTGAAACATTTTTGATTTTGTATGAATATTATAATTTTTTTTGATCGAAAATGTTGAGTTTTGACCTGAATAAGTGTCCTTTTGCGGAAACTTTTGATTTGCTTCTTTAGTTTGAAGAAATCTGCAGATGAGGCACATCGATTGCTTGTAGAAACATATGGTGAGGCAGCTTTCAATGAGTGAAGTTGTTGTGAGTTGTTTCAAGAAATTTAAAACGGTGAGTTTGACGTCGAAGATAAAAAATGTAAGAAAAGATTACTGGAGTTAGATTCCTGCCAAACACATGAAGCACTTTCCTTCGGCGTGATTCAATAATCAATTTCACATCTTTTAAAATTGTTCGGAATTTCTCAAAGTCAAAAAAGGAAACTTAATTTCGTTTTAGCTGAAGCCGAAAAAAACGCTGAACGCCGATTTTGCTCATGGGAAATACTGTTTGCCAGGTATCAATGAAAGAGTATTTTTTGTTTGTATCGTACAGTTACTAGTGATGAAAAATGGTATACGTTAAGCCAAAGGAAAAGAAATCATGAACACGTGGTCACAATTCAACAGCTGAACATTCATGAAAAAAAAGCTCCTGATGTGTATTTGGGGTATCGGTGTAAAGTATTATGAATCGCTCAAACTAAGCGAAACCCAAACTGAAGCTCTCTTCTGAACTCAACTGAGGAGATCGATCCGAGCCCTCAAGGAAAAGCGCATCCTCTATTACTCCAGACATTATAAAATCACCCTAGGGGTCCCTGTAACCACTACAGGGAGCGTCTCCAAGTGGCGGGTCGGGAATGCCTCTATTGGTTTTCCAATAAGTGGTAAAAAGGGAAATAAAATACCTTCCGCGCGGACCAACAAGCATGAGGTTTAGTCAGTCTTCCGCCCAATTGGTGCCTCACCTAAAGGGAAGCTGCATAGTACCCTTCGCCATAGACCAACCGCATTTATAGATCAAATGGACTTGGTGTAGGCTTTCCTGCTCCAAGAGGATTTGAAACAACACAACAACATGATAAAATCACTCCCAAAAATGATACTGCTCGACCACATGTTGTTGCGCTGATCAAAACCTTCTTGGAAACAGTTGGGAAATTCTACCCTACCCAATGTGTTCATCATAAATAGCCCTCTTCCGATTATCATTTGTTCCGATCAATGGGACTGGGCCTGTCTGAGAAGAATTTTACATCATATGAAGATACCAAAATTTGGGTTGATTCGTGCAGTCTCAAAAAATGAAGCGTTCTTTCGAAGCGCTATTCTTATGCCGCCAGAAAGATCGGAAAAGTTAATTACTAGAAATGGGCATAACTTTGAATTAAACATAACGTACAGTTCTTTTGCAATAAATGCTTAATTATTGGTTAAAAAAAGAGGCGGAAACTTATTTCTACTTCTTAAACATACCAACTGTAATTGATTTTCAAAATCCTTCAACCATTAGCACGGTCACAGAAAGATGAATGAAATAAGGAAAAGAAAAATGAACCTTATAATATAAAAATTAATGTTACCATTGAAAAATTGACCCTATAAATTAGATTTGAAAGCATAAGTTTTAACAAGTAAAAATTGATGAATGGTTTAATGGTATTTCAGATCTGTATTGTTAATGATATTAAAAATATATTGCAGATTTTTTTCGATGAAAATGCATTTTATAAAATTAGATAATATTACACTATCCATAATTATTAACCGCAATAGCTAGAGCATATTAAAACAGATCTGTCATACCATTTTGAAACATAGTTTAACATTTTTAAAGCATGTGTTTAATACTACACCATATTAAAATATACTTCAAGCTCTAAATAACAATGCATTTCATCAATGGCGTAGCTAGTTCTCAGTGGGCCCTGTATCAAAATTCCTTTGAAGCCCTTTGTTACATATGCGAGCCTTCTTAGTGGGACTGTAGTTACACATGCTGGGGCCCCTGTAGCTTGGGGGCCTCATATAATTTATATGGCTGATACGACGGTAGAAACGCCCCAGTATTTTTTAATTAACAAACACTGGCCTCCAACAGTTAAGATATACCATATTTTCCAAAGCTCATCCTTAAAAAATGGTAGTAACAATCAAATCTATAGTTTATCTGAATGGGGGCCGTGGGTAGCCTAGTGGTTAGAGCATCGAACTCCAGACTGGAAGGCTGGTGTTCGATGCCTTCAAATACTCTTCGAATACACTCAGAGTACGTGCTCGTTAAATCAGTGGGTCCGAAAGTTTTGTGGGTGGTTGCAGAAGAAACCATGGGTGCAGGGAGCTGGAGAATATTTCCCTCCCCTCCAATTCCATTTCTAAATTAGGGAGGTGGAGATAGGTGTTGTCGTCATCTATCATGTATAAGTCCAACCTGTCTCAGACTCTGGCAACCTTCATTCCTTCCCTTTGGGAAGGACACGACAACAACCATGATATGAATAGTTGTAATAAACTATAAGGAAACTTATAAAAAAATTGATAGCCAGTATTTTTATTTTAAAGAAATAGATATTTATGCTGGAGTACTCATTAGATAACTAATTGTGTGTGTGCTCCCCTAAACCATCGGCAGAGGTGTGCTCCTGTATGTTGGGCAAGAGAAATGCCTCCTGAACCACGCAGCAATGGGCTTTTCTTCATGGATGAGTCCAGGTTAACACTGAGTAGCAATCCAGGTGTTCTGATGAATGCTGATCTGGTGGGAACAACACATTACACCAGATTCAACCAATCTAACAATGTTGGAAGACACAGTTACAGAGATGGTGGAATCATAGTTTAGGCAGCACTCTGACTGGTGTGAGATGTTGGGACAAGATACTTGATAGATAAACCACCCATACCAACACTGCACTTAGTATTGAATTCCTATTGATGAATGCTAAGTAACCACACCGAGTTAGCTGTTTGGGAACTATATAGGATAACTATTTCGAGCGAATGGAATGAGCGTGAACATGATTTTTCAATGATCTTTATCAATTGGGCGTTTTATTTTGGCAAAGTTTTCGTCATTTCTTCCATTTAAAAGACGCCATGGGTATGGCATGTCTTCAGTTGACATGTTGCCAGATTTGAAACAGGAAAACCAGTTGTATACCTATTATTTTCCCAGAGTAACGTCATTAATTGTTTGCCGAAGTATCATAAAAGTCTGGGTTGAAGTTTACCCTAACAGAAAGCAACATTTCACACACACTCATTGTAGTAGTCGGCTATCTCACTAAACGTCAAGGAGCAGAACAAGGGCTAGCGCACACAACAGAGCACCACAAGCAATCCCCTTTACTCAGACTGACTTCAGCCCCCTAACGGTCGCTGGAGACCCCAACTAACACCATATAACTGCACAACTCATAACTACAAAGCATTCGTGTGCAACAATGCTATTCTGGTTATTATTTTGGCCGCCCCCTCCTCGTATATTTAAATACTTTTTTATGACATTAATTTTGGAACACCTTACAGTAAGTGAATGTTATTATTTCGTCACTTTATTTAACATTAAGATGTCTCAGGGGTGTTAACTTTCTCTAGAGAGGACTGAAAATATAAAGAATATTCAAGTACATATAACTCTTTGGAATTAAAATTATATAAATCGAATCTTTTACACATTATTTGTAAAGAAATGGGGCTTTAGAAAAGTGTGAAATGTTTAAAATATAATCATAATTTCAAAAATTATAAGCATATGAATATAAGAAATATTAATTAAGTTTTACGTTGCGCATGCCTTTTTCTAAAGTAGTAGCTTTAATTATATATACTAGCAATAAGTTGATTTTTAAAGTTAGATGTATCTTTATTACACCGTAGTAATTTTAAATAAATAGAATAATAAATTCTATTTTTTAAAAAATAAAAAAAATTATACTTTTAATTTTTCTTTTTTTAAATTTCAAAATTTTTCAAATATTTTGAAATACAAAAGATGTATTATTCTTAAGTTACTAGGGTTTAAGGAGTATGATACATTTCATAATTCTATAAAGTTTTATACATCGAAGGCTACTATTTTAGAAAATAGAGTGTGCAACGCAGAAATTACTTAATATTTGTTACAAAATTATTTCTTATTTGCATATGCTTATACTTTATAAAACTATGATTGTATTTCAAACATATTGTACTTTTTTTAAACCATATTGCTTTGTAAATAATGTGTAAAAGATTCGAATTATTTAATTTAAATTTAAAAGAAGTATACCCGTTTAAAAATTGTTTATATTTTCACCCCACGAGACAAAAATAACACCCCTGAGCCCCCTTAACAGAAAACAGCTTTCAAACACGCCTGTAAATAAAATAAAGAACTTAATTCTGGAGGTTGTTTTGAAAACAAAAAGTTTCTCCATTCTTAACTCACTCATGTATTGTTTCTCAATGGATGGATTTAAATATTAAAGGAGAAACAACAAATAATGGATCTTATATTCCATTAATGTTCTATATCTCCTTCCAGTCGAAAGATTGAGAACTAAATAGAAAAGATTTGTTCTAATTATTTTCTATTTAATATGGAGAAAAAAACCGATTTCTTCAACAAAAAAAAGGATTTTAATGAGCTATAAACTTTATCTTACTTTTTAGAACACGAAATAGAGCTTCGGCATATACCTCAATTGTAATGAAAAATGGCTCTTATAGCTCAAATCTGTAATAACTCCCACTTAGTTATAATTTTATGTCTTCCAAAGATCAGATGGTCCGGCAAACTGCTCATGTTTGAGTTCCTAACATTTTTCCTTTCGAATATTACAAATTTGTTGATGTGAAATTCACCAAAATATTAATATTTACCTAAAAAAATATTTAAAAATTTAATCTAAATATTTGTAAGAATATTTGTTTCTGTTAGTTATTTTAGAAATACGCTTAGTACTTGATTCATAAAAATATTTTATTTTAAAATATTTATAAGACGAAAATTATTTTTGTAGTACACAGTACACTATTGTAAGAACAATTGGTGTGAAAGAAGTACCATGAACGATGTCATAAGACGTCATATCAATTTATAGGTAAAATGTATTACATATCCTTAAAAGTTATAACCTCTGACTTTTTAAAGCTCTTCTGTCCCCCAACGTTTTTTTTACCAATCCTCAAAATTACCCTTCAAGTCATTTTTGAGAAAAAAAGAAAATGTGAGTAATTCAAATCAGTGTATTGAATTATTTCTTTTATTGCATCGGTTGTGAGCGCGACCTATTTGGCACGGCTCCTTCACCATCTTGTCTACCTAAGGGTGTGGGGGGAACAAAGCATCACCAACAACTTCCATAATAACTATTATTTTATTACTCTTCAAACACACTAAATCAATCGCAAGTGAAACTACAAAAGGAGACCCTAGGAGTGATATATAAGGAGAGCAGTCTATTCTCAATAAAAAACTCTAAGTAAACATGTCTACGTGAACTACACTGCTGGCCACCGTAAATGCAACACCAAGAAAGACAAGAGATAGCACAAAAAATTTATTTTGTAGATAACATGTTAACCAAGTATCAAATAATTAAATTTATAGACTTCTGTGAAGTGTGGTTCCTGCCAGAATCAGTAGCCAGAGTAGCCGCCACTGTTGGAGATCACCGCTGCCACACGCCTCGGCATTGATTCAAAGAAACTTTGGGTGTGTTCTTGTGGTACAGCAGACCAAGCAGCTTCCACACGTTGCCAAAGTTTATCTGGTGTGGCAGCTGGGGGTGTAATCTGGGTCAATCGTTGAGAAACCATGGACCACATGGTTTCTATCGGAGAAAGATCCGGAGAGCTAGCCGGCCAATGAAGCAATTCAATCTGGTGATTGACGAAGAACCTTTGGAAACACGTGGAGCACGACCACACGCTTGCCACGTGTGGTCGCGCATTATCCTGTTGAAATATGGCTGTGGCCAAGCCCTGAAGATAAGGAAGGACCACTCGCTCCAACACCTCAGAGATGTAGCGCTGGCTCTTTAAAGTACCGGCAATGCGTACTAGAGGAGTGCGAGAGTGATATCTAATACCACCCATTCCATAATACCCGGTGCAGGACCAGTGTGGCGGTGCATAACGCATCTGTTCAGCATCCTTTCTCCACGGTGTCTCCAGACTCGAATCCGACCATCGTGGTGTTGCAGACAGATGCGCAACTCGTCAGTAAAGAAAACTTCATTCCATTCTGCCACCCACATCCTTCTTTCATCGCACCATTGGCGGTGGAGACGTCTGTGGTTCTGCGTCAAGGGTCGACCAAGCAATGGACGTCTTGCGGACAGACCACTCTACTGTAAACGGCGTCGAATGGTAAGCGTAGAAACTGAACGATGCGTTACAGACTCAATGTTCTGTCCTATGGTTCGTGATGTGACTGAGCGATCCGTCACTGCCATGCGCACAATTTGCCTGTCCTCACGTGAAGTGGTGCACTGAGGTGGATTCTATCGACCACGTCGGTCCGACGTACCCTCCTGCATCCAGCGGTCACATATCCGCATTACAGTTGTTTGGTTTCATCCAACACGACTACCGATTTCCCTGAAAGATAATCCACAATCTCGGTAGGCCACTATTCTTCCTCTGTGGAACTCGTATACTTGATCAAAAGCTGATCGCTGTTTTCTACGAGACATAACTGATCGTTTTTTCAAAAAACCACAAAAAAACACAATTATCGAACTTGAAACCGTCGAAATCTCCAAGCCTTAAATAGCGCTTTGAGGTGGCGCCACAGGCGGGCGTGATGTGTGTCTGCGCTGAAATTCTAATCATTTGCATATCTCACCTCCGCTAATGCATGTTGTAAATTTCATGTTATTTGCGTGCTTCCTTCAGGGTGTTGCATTTACGGTAGCTAGCAGTGTAGACAAAGTGAAAAAGAGTAAGTGATCTAATTAACTAAATCTGTTTCAATCTATCTTTAGATCCTTAATCCAATAATTTATTACCTTAGCAATTCCTTCCTTAACTTGCGCTAGGATTATGAAATACTCAATGAAATTTTCTAATACTCTCACCTACGTATCACCGCAACAGCTCTTTTGATCCTTCTACCTTACATCTACAAAACCTAGACTTTATATGGCCAGACTAATTTAAATATCAGGGTTTCTTCTCAAGAGGCTGTGAATTAACGCAAATGTGGCTCCAGAGGATTAATAAGAAGGTCGCGTATAGATCCGTCACACAGTGAACTCTAAAAGGTCACCCCGAAGAGCCAGTTTCAACCAAGGAAGTAAGGAAATATTCTCACAGAGACATATCAGGTGAATACGGAGTTTGAGGAACCTTATTTGTTAAGAATACCACTAAAAAAATCACAAACAATATTGGTACTGTAAATAGATGAATTTTAATCTCGTGTGTTATCTCGCTACATCTAAATTCATTTTTGACAAAATTTTATAATGAAAATGGCACAAAACTCTCAAATAATAATCTTCACAGCTTGAGAGGTCAGTTTGAATGAATTTATTACATACATCCCCATGAAATTCAAAGAAAACAGACAGCTCTTTTAAGTTGTGGTGACCTGTAGCCACCCCTTACATTAATACCTTCCTTTCTATGTGAAAACCCGGCTAGATGTGTTGGAGGAACTAAATGATCGGAAGACATTATTCCAATTCAAACAGATTTATTGATTCTTATCAGATATTATGAACAGACACAACACAATTCTAATTAAGATAAATAAACCAGAGTAGAGTGCAGAGGTGAGATATCAATACAAGCGGATAATAATACAGAATTTCAACTGAATCTAGGACAGCTTAAACGCACACAATTTCAGCTAATCCTCACACTAATAATTAGATTTACTTAATCAAAGTCACTATACCTTATATTTTACTGCTGCGATTCCTTCGTGACGAACTTCAGGCACTCAAATTAGTTGGATGAATTGACGAAGACACCACGCTGCGTAATAGTGAATTTCAATACTTTTAATCCGCTTCTCTTTGCGCACATCAAAACGTATCAAGCTCGCTTACCTTGTCAACAACTACGTGTCGACTTCTCGATCTCATCCCTTTTCTTTAATCACTTGACTTCTCACATCCTCTTACTTAGCTCCCTTCAACTCGCAAAAACCGAATTTATATAATATTACTTATTTACATAAATCACGCTTGGCTCCGATGAAGGTTGGCTGAAATAAATAATTTGATTTAAAGATAAAAAGAAGAGGTTAGTGAAAAACCGTATAGATCCGTCATAAAGTGGAGTGTCCGTTTAGCCATTGCTTCACCTTTCAAAAGCTTGTTTTTTGAGCTATTTTATACACTATCAAGCAATAAGTTATTGGACGCCTGTAAAAAAAGAAATAAAAAATATTCATTCATGTTCAAAAGTAGAGTCAAGTACAGTCTTAACCCTCCGGTGCATGCTTTCCATAAGTGTTTGGATAATGGACAGTTGCATTTTCATCCATTCGGCTTGGAGAAGACAAGAAAGTTCTTCCACCGATTTTGGACGGCTGCTGCACCCCTTAATTCGGCGATCCAACTCTTCCCAAAGGTTTTTTTTATATGGTTCAACTCTGGATTCTATGTCTATTCTATTCTATGTCCAGTCGATTCACCCTATTGTCATCATATCAATCCCTGGCGGTCCTCAATATACGACAAATAGTGTTGCCATCCTGGAAGTAACACTGATCCATCTCGTAAAATTGCCTCAGAATAGGAAGCACTTTATTATCTAGAAAAGTGGAATAGGATTCGGCGTTGACCTTACTATTAATTAGGATTAAGGGTCCCAGTCTATACCAGGAGAAACATCCCTGGCCATATTTCCACCTCCTCCAAACATTACCGCAGGCGCAATACATTCTGGCGAAAGGCGTTCTCCAGACATACGCCAAGCCCAGATACTGTCAACTGACTTATAGAAATTGAATCTTGATTCATCATTCTAGGAACCTGTTTCCACTCCTCTACGTACTTTGCACAGGAGTGGATCGATACAGCGCTATATGCACTTAGATAGTTTTCTTTAATGCAATGTAAGCGCCAACTGTTGTCTAAAATATTATTTATTTTTGTGAATATATCTCGCGATTATTTTTCAAACTTCAGTTTAATCTGCAATTAGTTTAGTTTATGAAAAATTATTTATTGTATAAAAAATAAATATGACTAAAAAAGTCAAATATATTGGATTTTGTAACTTTTATTAAAATATCTACACTTTTGCTTTGTGTGAAAAAAAATTAAAGCATAAAATATTAGAAAAATAACCTAAATTTTTATATAACATGTAAATTAAAAATTCTATTCTTTTTCAAAAGAATTAAGCTATATGTCAACTTATCAAGTAGTTTTTTAAAAGTACCTTTTAAGAATAACTTTCTCAATATAATATAATGTACATATATTAATATTATATTAATACAACATTTAAGCTATTTTTTTCAACACACACTTTACAATATATTGAAATCAAATATAATCACCAGGATATCATATTTTAATTGCATATTTAAGCCAATAGTTAAATGATTAAGCTGAGTAATCTTGTAACAAATGCTATCAATATTTGCAAAATTATATGTCGAATTTAAAAAAAATATATTTTTAGTCATGTTGAATTAAAATAGTATTTTAATGTAGAAATACATTGGAAAATAACATATTAAAAAATTGCGGGCATAATAAGTTTTTTTTTATATAAAATGAGCAGATTAAGTCTCTGTTATGTACATTCATTTCAGTCTCCATTTAAGAAAACAATAAGTATAAAAAAGTTGATTAGAGAAAATTTAAAAAACAAATTAACTAATTAAAATAACAAGAAAGATAATAAAACAATTGATAAAATAAAACAAAAAATAACAAGAAATGAAAAGTAAAAATTATCCAAAATGTAAATAAAATGCACTAAGAACAAAAAGCAAAAATCATTCGATTAATACAGCAATACAAAAATAGTATAGGACTATTAAAATATTTTAGTTTCCATATTAGATAACAGATGGCGCTAGCATTGTATTAAAAAAACTATCTGGGTGCATATAGCACTGTCTCGATTCACTCCTCTTTGCACTAGCTCAAAGGACAACGTGGTTGTATTTTGTAATCAACGGCTTATCGGTGGCAGCACAATCATGAAAAGAAATTAAATGTACTTCCTTGTGGACGGTTATTATCGAAACAACTGTCCCATATGTTTGCCGGAACTAGGATTTGTTTTTAATAAAAGAATTGATTTTTAGATAAAATTAAATAAATTCTCTGATATTTCTCCGTGTTCATAATCGTCAGAAAAAATATTTGGTAAATGTGGGAACGATATCGATATATATTTATTATAAATGTATCTTAAAGGAAACATTCCGAATAATTTTTGATCATAGCAGTAAGTCTTTCTAAATTCTTAGGCAACGTTTCATCTCATAATAAATTTTAAATGTATTATAAATACATATGGTACTGAAATAGAAAGAAAAAAAAACTACATTGAAACAAATTTTCCTATACTTTCTGTGTACGTGCTTAAGAAATTCACTTCAAACATTTAAAGACATTTAAAAACTATCAAGTTCATATTCTTTAGTGATTAATTTTATGACGTAAATATTATGAAGAAATTACATTATTTAATTCAGTGAGGGAAAGAGAGTTCACGTAAAACTGAAAAGATATGGAATTATAAATTTGCAATAATATCTGGAGAGAAAAAATTACAATAAATAAAAACAATTTTTATAGTATTTTAATGAACCTGAGTGTTATTGATTTTCATTAAATTTTGAATAATTCATCATTAAATGAAAGTTTTAAAGCAGAAGACCAATTTAAAATGTTATTTTTTTATTATAAATATATCAATAAAAATAAATAATTAAAACTTTTAAAATTAATTTATAATTTTTTAGCTTAAAAATAAAACTATTCAAATAATTAAAATTGCTTCAAAAATAGAGTACTATAATTAGAAAGCTCCAGTTCCTCATTTTAACAAGAATATTTTTAAAAATACTTTTTTTTTACCATTTAAGGCAGTAGTTTTGCGCGGATAAATTAATTTAAGTTTCAACAAACCACCGCTGTTCTGAAATCGATTCCTCTTTTTTTTTTTTCATTCTTATCCTTTCGCCATTTTGTCAGAAATACGACGACTTTGGAATTAGACTCAAAAGTACTGTGATTACTTGTTAAAATTAACGCTTCGACGTTCATTAATTTTGTTTTTTCCCCGTCAACTTTTCTCTCTGAAAATTGTACTTTGACTGCAGAAATAAAAAAAACATCTTTCGACGTTCTTTTTTAGGTGTTTAATTTCGTGAAATCTCTCACTGGTTTTATAATGGCAAAGTTAAGTTTTATCACTTTTAAACATGCACCGTTACTTCTTTTTTAAATTTACTTATCGTAACAATGTTTGGGAAGTGTGTTTGCAGATTATGTTTATTGAATATGACATAAAATCGATACTTGCGTAATGCGATTCCCTGCTTCAGGGTAAAACGCGCGTGACGTTTACAATTACAAGATTAACTTTAAAGGACATTTCTGGGCTAGTTGTGATAAAAATGTCACAGTTTTAGAATAGATAAAGCCTTAGATTTTATATTGCTATAAATTTAACTTTCTATTCCGATGGAGTTAAGTTCTAAATGAAAGCCAAATTTAGTTCGAAATAAAAAATAGATTAATATTAAATAGTCCCCAAAATAGAAATTTTTGAGATAAGTGCATTAAATGTAAGAAGTATGAATGCATTAAAGAGAAGTAACTCTTGATACCGACTAATTTGTAAATCCTATTTCTAGACAAATTGTAAAAAACCCGGAATATGAATAGTCTTTGAAAGAATAGAAAAATTGAAAACAATTTGAAAATTCTCTGTCAGAACCGTATAAGTTTTGAATCTAAATTTCACAAAAAAACTATGACTTTGAAATGAGTGAAAGTTCTATGTAACCTGTTTAAACCAATAAGAAATACGTACAATTTACAAAAATAAGTTTTTCTGCCGGCTGGGTGGCGTGGTTGGTTTGTCGCTGGCCTTCTGCACCTAAGGTTGCGGACTCGACCCCGGTCCAAGCATGGCAGAAATTCGACTGCGGCTATATCGTATGATAATACGGCATGTAAAAGATCTCTAGAGTGTCCTTTTAGATTGGAGGCTTTCGGCAAAATTAAATCCTAGTACAGATTCGCATCGTCAGAGCTCAGGTGCCGCCTTATAGGGAGAAAACTGGGCGTAAAAATTACCTGCGGGGACTGGTATCCGCTAATATGGTGCCACACTAAAAAGAAATACCAGCTTCCGGGAATGTACTAGGTCTGCAATGGTAAAACACCAATCCGCAGCCTATTAGATATTTTTAAAAAATTGGCCATCCTCTCGATGTTTAAAAATAAAACTAAAATATATCAACATTGTAATATAATATATTTAAAAGAATACATCGGCTCTATCAACAATAATAGTTGGTCTAAGCTGCATTTGCCATAAAAGCAAAAATATATCGCTTTAAATAGTATCAGAATTTGAATACAATTGCAGTTAATGAAAATGTGATGGATAAGATCTTTCAATAACTTCTCCTTTTTTCCTTTAAAGCAATTTATTTATTTCAACAAATCTTCACCGACAGCCAGGCGTGATTTATGTAAATAAGAAATATAATATAAATTCGGTTTTCGAGAGTTGAAGAGAGCGAAGTAGGAGTGATGTAAGAGGAAGTGAGAAGTCAAGTAAATTAAAGATCGAGAAGTCGACACGTAGTTGTTGACAAGTGAAGCGAGCCTGATACGTGTTGATGTACGCGAAGAGAAGCGGATTTAAAATAGTGAAATTCATTATTACGGAGGGTGGAGTCTTCACCAATTCATCCAGCCAAATAAAGCTCCTGAAGTCCTCACGAAGGAACCACAGCAGTAAAATATAAGGTTAGTGACTTTGATTGAGAAAATCAGATTATTATTGGAGGCATAGTTGTAATTGTGCGCGTTTAAGCTGTCCTAGATTCAGTTGAAATTCTGTATTATCCGCTTGTATTGATACCCCACTTCTTTACTCCACTCTAAGTTATTTATCTTAATTAGAATTGTGTTGTGTAACTGATCTTATATACTGAAAAGCATCAATAAATCAGTTTGAATTGGAATTATGTCTTTTGATCATTTAAGTCCGCCTACACATCCTGCCGGGTTTTCAGAGAGACAGGAAGGTATTAGTGTAAGGGGTGGCTACAGGTCACCACAAATCGAACTGAAAACTCTCTGCAAATACATATGTAGCACACGTAAGCATAGTATGACGTTTTCTATTACGTTAGGAAGTGCAGACGGTTGATATGAGATATATTTAATATATCATCTATATATAATGTAACTCTAAGGCCTGTAATTACAAATCATAAGTTGGTATGAAGTTTTTTCCTTTTAGAAAATACTTTAATTTCTTTAGTTGCCGAAATGTTATAATTTTCTGTAGATTTTTACTCTGTTCGAAAGAATAAATTTTAATTGTAAATATAATCATTTTTATAAGAATGGAATTAGTTACCAAGCAATCCATTCAAAATGATAAATAAGATTTTTTCAACTGCTCTTTAAAGCTGCAAAATAAAAGTGCATAATATTATTTTTCTCTTTTTCACCCCATTTATTAAATTAATAAATCAACTTATTTTGTAATATGTACCTTGATCTTCACGTATTTTCTTTTGCTTAGCATTAAATTTCATTAAAATCGAATTATACAGAATTTACGAGTATTAATTCATGTTTGATATTTGCAGGTTGTTTCGTAAATAAGCCTTTGAGTTGCATAAAGATAAAAATTTAAGATGCTTGAGATTTAATAAGAGATAATTTGTTCATGTGTGCCACCACGGTAGCCTAGTGGTTAAGGTCACGTGCTTGTGGCTGGGGTGCCCAGTTCCATCCGTGTGAAGGGGGCCGCTGCACGTTAGATTTGTCGTGGCTCAAGCATCCTCCTGATGGTGTGGTGTGGTGTGGAAGTTAGGAGGGGGGGCAGCGCAGGTGTCGTGATCATCACTTGACCATTGTTCAAAATTACGAGAGCCGTCACTCAAAGCCATCGTGCAGATTAATAGCGTGACGTGTTAATATAATTTTAATTTCGGAGTACCTTATATATATTGTTAAGTGAGGAATCATTTTTTAAAAGCAGGAAAGATCCATGCAATTAACAGGCAGGTTCTTTCGGAGTAAATCCTAATTTATTCTAGAACTTTATCAGTAATTACAGCATATTTAATTGAGTAAAGAATTAATATACGTAGAATTGAAAATAGTTCTTGTTGCGTTAAAAATCCGTAGGCCTATGAAAATCATAGTCGCTATAAACCTTTGAATCCAATGCTGATCCGTACATAGCGAGTTTTATTTAAAAGTTTTATTCTCTGCGAGCTTTATTTTCAAATAATAAATTTAGGGTCTTTTAGATTTTTTTCCCTAAAAGCAACTTTTTTTTTGTTGCAATATCTGACGATTTGGCAGCATTTGAGGATCAAATTGGTCGCCAGACGGTCCTTGTGATCAATTTTCACTTAACCCACATCTATCTTTCCAGGAACGTTATCATTATAGCAGAGAAGCAAAATCTTTTTTTATCCTACGCCTGTCTTCGGCGTCTCTGCCATTAGTCGACGAGCAGCCCAATAAAATGATGACGAATCATAAAAAGAATCAAAATTGGTCTCCTAGAGTTGTCTACAAAATACTTTAAAACAATAGGGCACTGTTTGAGGTGGTCACCATCCCTTTCACCCTGGTTGCACAGAGGGCAACAAGCAGAATCCTTTAATCCAATGCGATGTAAATGCCTTTGCAAGTAGTCATGTCCAGCAAGTAAACGAAAGCACGCAACTCCAACAGATCGGGGTTGAGAACTAGGGACTCTACCCCTTTGAGAGAGAAGCAAAATCTGAAATTTCGGTTAAAATATGTATATCTTGCGCATGTATTTTATGGTTAATACTCAATATAATTTCGAGTCAAAATATAGTATGTGGCAGTCTCACATTAGGGATCATTAAAGTTATATTTGTTCTAATTAAGGTAAATAACTGGTAAATATCTGATTAATTTTCCTGTTTCTTTTTATCTAAAGAATGTAGTTGAAATAAATTTCTGACCTATCTAATGTATACTGCGAGTATATACAGAAAAAGGGCAATTTAAAATTATTTCTTGGACACTTAACAATAAAATAAAAAAAGGATAGAAAGTTTTATTCTGAATCAGGTAAACTAATGAGTTCCAACGATTTCAAAATTCTTGCAATTTTTGTAGGGAACCTGTACTTTATAAAATGAATGCAAACCAAACAAAAACTATCCTATTTCTTTTTATAAATGAGTTGTTCTAAAACCGTGCTCCTCAACCTTTTTATTACCGTGGACCGGTCAACATTTGATCTTACCGTGGGCCGCTGAGGGTGGGACGTTGATTGCTTAGATTTTACAGGGTGCGGCGAAAAAACCCGGACAAACAATTTTTTAAACAACTTTATAAAAATTAATAAATTAGCAAAATATAACAAATAATAATAAGAGTACATTCGTACTAATAAATAAATTTAATTGGTTTCAAAGTGACCGCCGTTTGCAGTAATTCAGAGGCGCAAACGCTTGCAGAAATTTTCAACAATGAGCCTCAAGTCTTTTAACTTTAATCTATCCCATTCCCGCAGAAGCAATTGCTTTAGAGAGTCTAAAGTCTTGTATGGTTTAGTGCAGTCTCTGGACTCAAAAATGGACCATACACTGTAATCCATGATATTGAGATCCGGCGAGTAGGATAGCTAATCTTCACGTGATATCATGTCTGGAAAATTTGCCTTAAACCACTCTTGTGTCTTTTTGGCCTTGTGAGCTGGTGCAGTGTCTTGTTGAAACGTCCACTTTGCATTTCCGAAATGCTTTTGGGCCCACATAAGTACAACAGCTTACTGAATGTCCCTCTGGTACACTTTTTGATTGATTTTAACGCCCTCATCCACAAAAATCAAAGGAGTTTTACGACTTGCGCAAATTCCGCCCCAGACCATTACCGACTTTGGATATTGGCGATATTCAACAATTGCCAAATGCTTGGAGCGTCCACAGACCAGATTCAATCGTTTTGGGAGTTATGAACTTGTTGAACCGCAAAGAGCTTTTCATCAGTGAAAAGGAATCTCTCCCATCACTGACTTGCGACCCGTCTCAAAAGTTTTCGGCGTCTTTGGAGCAGTACGAGTTTGCTTCTTTCATTGAGGAGCTGAAATTTTCGCAACTTATAAGGCTTCAGTCCAAGCTCCGTTTTTGCAATTCGTCTCACCGATCTGACACATATTCTCATGTCACGAGCGATTTTCTCATGGAAACCATCGGATTCCTCTGGATTCGCTTTTCGATGGCCTTATGATTCATTGAATAGTAGGATAATAGAATTCATTGAAAAGTTCAGGAAGTGCGCTTTCGCCCACTTCCTGAACGTCGACCATTATTGCCAAGCTCTTTGAAACGGCAAATTGCATCAAACACTGTTTGCCGGGGTACAATAAGCAAATTAATGACTTCACACTTTCGTTTCCTTTGCTGAAACAACTCTAAAATAGCAGACCTTTTGCTCGACATTATCAAAAACACATAAATTAAAGTACAAACTAAGAAATGTATTAAAAAATATTTTATTATTAAAGTGGTGGATAAAGAAACATGAAAATACCAATTAAACGGAAATTTGTTAATTATTCTAGGAGGCAAGAAATTTGTCCGAGTTTTTTTGCCGCATCCTGTAGTTGTGCTGATTTAATAAATCTAATTTAATTGTATTTATATATAAATATGCCTTCAGAATAAAATACAGTTGCACCAAAAATGAGTATAAAGTTATTTATTACGGACTATAAAATGATTTCTATGGAAAGTGGCACAAATCCATTAAAAATACGTCGCTGTCAATGTATTGAAAAAAATTTATTATTCCTTGAAAGGCACAGTACCATTTGATCTACGTAGCAATACCGGTACACGGCCCGCGGGTTGGGCTTTATTACAAAGTATCAGATAATTTATATTCTATTAGAGATTTTTTTCTTGGATAATAATACATATTTAAATATTTAACATTAATTTCTAAGATTTAATCAAGCATCATATAAATAAGATTGAAAAAAGTCGCCTTCTTATTTATGTATCCTAACAGCTACAAATAAATGCATAATAGAAACTAAAAACTGACTGAATGTCATTCTGTCCAAATATTCATGCTCTCTTTATAGTGTAAAGCCGGGGTGGGCATTACGTCGATCGCGATCGATCGGTGGACCGCCAAGACATTTTGGGATAATCGCCTAAAAATGTAACCAGTTAGTTCTAATTATATACGGAAAATTCAAGATTGGCTGACATTGCGTAGACTAAGCCTTCTACAGACTATAACAACAAAAACTAACTTTAGATAAAAATGTTTTACATTTTAATGTATTTTGAATTGTTTAATAATAAATGTATCATTTGATATAATTATATTTGGGGCTATTATTATTAAGTTTGTATCTTGAGTTTTGCTCTAAACGCGGTTTTACAAGAGTTGTCTTTTTATTTTAGTTCGGTAGGTAAGTACATATACTCCATGCTTATTATTAAGTCATAATAATAACCTTTTCCTTACCTCCCCACACCTACGACATTGGGCAGTAGTGTACACTAGAATTTTTAAAGGGAAGGGGTCGGGGTTGTGGGTCTAGCATTCTCGTATCATACCCCAATACGCAGCCAAACATTTTTTTTATTTCATCGATTGTCAGGAATAAAAACAGCAAACAATAAATTACTGAATAAATAATTAACATTAATAAATAAAAAAATTACTAATATCAAATACTTTTTAATAACATTTTACATACTATATACATGGGGCTATCTGATAAAAATGAAGGGTTATGAGGATGGGTCAAGGCCCGTACACCCTCCCCCGCCCTTGTGGGCGCCACTGACACTAGGTGGACCGCAACTCCTTAAAAAATTTTAAAGTAGCCCACACCCTAGAAAAGTCTGCCCATCCCTGGTGTAAAGCTACTATAATTTAATAAATTCTAAATAGGCAAAATCCTAATTCAGTTCAAACTTTTGGCAAGGGAGAGAAAAAAATGTGCCATACTGAGTCAAAAGCTCATTTTTTTTTATCGCATGTCGCACTTCTATCCAACACAACGTTCATAATTCGCCAAGTTGATGATGAATAAATGTGTGGACTAAAATAAGATCCAACCCATTGAATGTTTAAATAATTCCATATTGAAGGAGAAAAGTTTGTGATAAGAAATTCCTTATTACAGCAAAGCACATAAAACGAGAGCCTTTTTACTTATACTTCAAAGCATTGTAGTTTTCAAATTACTCAAAACATATCGCAGTTTTTGAGAAAGAATCATAACCATCACAAAAACAGCGCATCTCTGTGGCTAAGCATATCCTCCAAAGCATTATATTAAACGCTGAGGATTGCATTCTTTTTATGGAGGGCATATTGCATTCTAAATCACAAACACTGCCCTTTGCTATACGGTGTTATTATGAGGCTGTTTTTCACCACTGTAACAGCTTAAAAACATGCATCTCTTGTAATATGAGGGCTGGAATGGGGAGAGATTTATTTATGTTGAGTTTCGATGGAGGTCGTTCCAAACTTCAATATGTTTCTTTTTTCGTGCATACAAATTATGGGATATCAAATGCGTAAATGGAATAAAATACCTATAGCAGCTATGTGGGAGGTGACGGAATTTTTACATCTTTTTCCGAAAAGAACATACAACCTAATAAAATGATCTCTCTTTTCATGGAAAATGGGATTTTCTATACATATTAGATCGGATCGTAGACTTTGGTAAACAAAAGTTTTTTTTTTTTAAGTATCTCTATATTTTTATAGTTTGATAACACTACAAAAATATTCGATCACTTCTTTTTTCTAGATAACATAAAAATAAATCCAATTCATCATATATTTTGAAAAAAGAAATAAGTTTTAGTACTGGGGAAACTACTATTGAGTAACATGAATGTCATTATTTTTTTACAATTACTTTAGTACAGTGTTCTTAAAACTGGGTTCCACAAGACATACCCAGGGGTTCTACGAGTCACAGTAAAAAAATCGAAAAGGAAATTGTACATTAACATGCAAAATGATTTCGTGTTCTCCATGAAGCTTGAATAGCCAAAATTATCAATAACTTCCCATTTATTAAAACTGAAAATTATAATAGCTTTATTTTGAAATACTTATTAACTAATTTTAAATAAAAGAATATTAAAACAATTTTTACTTTACATAAACTATCTGTTAGATCATTAACATGTTTTATTGTTTACTGTCCTGGGTTCAACGAAAACTTTATCCTCTTTAGTCTAATGTTTCGCAAAAATTAAATAGTTTTCTAATCGAAAATTATTTAAATGCACTTTTTTTATTTGTAGAAAAAGCACTTAGTATAGCCACACCTACAAGACGGAACAAATTTTCGATATATATATAGATTCAAGGTTAGAATCTGAATTCAAGCAAGAATAGCACCTAAATTTTAAGGTGCAAAATTCATGCACAATATATAGGTTTTTTCACCCATCTATAAACATTTTAATGCTACTTTGAACAATGTAGTTCAGTGAAACTTTTCTCTCAACGTAAGAGGTTACGAAAATAAAATATGAATACAAATTGAATGCAGAACAGGAAATGTAATAACAGATAACTTCAATCGACCTAGATTTCGACAGTTTGTGTAAAAAAAAATTGGCAGTTATAGAGACTGCCGATAGAAGTGAAAACTTAGAGCTTTTAGTATTAAAATTTGAAATTTCATAACGTTTGAATTAAAATTATCAACATCAATCTGGTTTTCACATCTATTGACACTCCGAGCAACAACTAAATGCATGTTTATATGGTTTTTTATTATTCAAATATATTACGGGCTGTACAAGATCATGATAAAATATAAATACAATTCAATTGAAGTGACAATTAATATACAATCATATTATTTATGGATAGTATTTATATTAACTTAAATTTCAAGGTACTTGATTTTTAACATTATTTTAATTGTTTGCATCATTGTCATCATTCATTTCAACAATACTTAGACTTTTTGTACTTTCAACTATTTCATTTTGTTCTAAAAATGATATGATAGGCTTATGGTAACTAAAGTAAGAAAGGAAAATGTTTGATTCAAATTTATCTTATTGCGTAAAAACCGCATCGATCGTCGTTTTATATTTTGTAGTACTGAGTTTTCGATCATTGCACATATTTAAATTAAGTGTTTCACTTAGAAAATCAATTAGTGGTAGATTTTTATCATCTGTAAAGTTCATATTGAAGTCTCCACTTAAAATCATCGGTACATTATCATATATTTTTCACCAAATCTTTTTTCTAGTATTTCAGAATCTTCTTTTCTATAAATCATCAAATTTTCGAATAAAAATTGTTGTATCTCTCTCATAGATTTTCCAGGCGAAATATAAACGGCAACCATTAATATGTATTGCCCATTCTCGGAATCGCAACAAACAATGTTCAGTATATACACATTGAACTTTTCACTAAATCCATTCAACTCCACTTATAAGATATACACACCACTATACGTCAGCTGTATAACTACAGATATACTGCTATAAGCATTTCGATGACGCGAACGCACGAGATTTCACCCATCCAAAAAGTGTCTAAAGTGAACAGCACACTGCCCATTCGCCAATCAGAGCATGTCGGTGACTTCAACTCATAAGATTTTCCTTTACCAAAAAGTGCCCAACGCCGCTAAAGAAGTTTTCACTTCAAAAATGCAAGTACTTATTCCAGTTACTAAAAAATCCATGGATAGGATCAATTAATATTAGTAATGAGCAAGCTATATTAAAAATTTTTAATAATAATCGCAATACTTTTTTTAACTTTCTTTGCACAAAGTATCTCAATAACACACATGCGTATATATATATATATATATATATATATATATATATACGCATGTGTGTTATATATAAATATATATATATAACACACATGCGTATATATTTATATATATATATATAAATATATTCTAATAAATTCTATATTCTATAAATTCTAATAAATCAGAAAAAATAAAAAATTATAAACATTTTACTAAATACTGTTTAATTCAAAACTACCCTATTAATTTTATTAATAGATATTTAAATAATGAAATTCTAAATAGTAAGGATTAAATTTCCATAGTTTTAAAAGGTTTATATTAAAGATTTATTATTCTTCCTAGATAGTTTTTAAATACCCCCAGTTTCTAGTTTTAGATAAAATTACTTTTTTAGAATATATTATAACTTTTAAACTATATTAAGAGTCTCTAAGATAATGGTAGTATGTTTACATTTCTTATTTTATTATTTCTATTCTTTTCATACTTTTGCTAAGTGCTATTTTTCAGCCTTTGCTTTGTTTTGAAATTGTATTTGGGTCCAGAATCTGGCAATAACTTGGTTATTGTACTCAGATTTAGCGCGGGCTCTGCATTTCAGTATGCAATTTTTGGGTAAGTTACCTCTTCATTATAATGGATTTAGATTTCCTATCCATTATTTCCAATTGGTATTTGCTCGGTATTATTAACAAAAAAAGGGGGAAGGTTGGCTGGCCAAAAAACATGTTCAACCCCACTTTTATACAGAAGGATTTTTTTGAAAAAATTTTATGTATACTAGCTGTCCTAAGTCAGCAATGTTGATAATACTGAAGCATCCATTCTTTTGTATTTTGCTCTGTTGTTTCAATCTTTCATATCTCCTTCTAAATTCTGTTGTATTGTTATCTGGCAATTGATATTCTTTTATGTATTGATCATGTGGTTCATCTCTCTCTTGCAGAGAAATTTTGATTATATATAAATATATATATATATATATAAATATATATATATATATATTTATATATATATATATATATGTATATATATATATAAATATATATATATATATACTTTAAATATTGTTTTAAGATGTAATCTTCGAAGTATGTGTGTGAAGTGGATTTCCCCGAAAACACTTTATAGTTCTAATGCTTTCACGAATCGAAGAAGTTAGAAGCTGGTATTTTTTCGTCGAGAACTATAAAGTCGCCAATCTGGTTACCCTACTTAAATCTTCTTGGGTTACCATAATCTTATATTCCATGTGTGTTGGGAGAAGTGTATTTTCCCGTTAAACTCAATATCCAAAAGCAGTGCAGTCACTATGGGGAAAATAACATGCATCGTGTTTTTCGCCATACGCACCGGAGTATATCTGGAAAAAAAAAATCACAAAAATTACTTCATAATTTTATTATGCGTCATATGTCGCTAACAGTCTCAGACAAAATGTCACCAACTGCTACCATTTCCCAATATTCTCCGATCGGATTTTAGTAATAATTTATCTTATATTTGCTAATCAGCTTTTATTTTAGTTTCTTTTGCATATTGTCGCCAAATTTTAAGCTTGGCGACTAAGAGGCACTGGTGAAATTTCCGTTGGACTAACTGAAAAGTACCATTAGTTTTTTATCAAATTTTCAGCAATTCAAGTGAATTCAAAACAAAAATATCATCAAAATACTAACAAAAAAATTTTTAATATCGAATTCCTGACTTTATTTCGTGTAATATTTCAAAACAATGATTACTGCGTAGAAAATAATTTTAAAAAAGCGATGGATGTTTAATTAATTAAAAATTTCTTTTCTATAATTAGGGATTCTCAAAAAGAATCTTTTTGAATAGTAAATCATTTTAATTATGAACTTCTAACAACGCGCAAGAAGAGTACTTTTTGTTTGTGTTAAAAGTACCCCCGCGTTGAAATTTAATCGATTTCCACCAGCGTATTTTGATTATACAGTAATTCCTTCCTTTCTTTCTTTTAATTATTATTTTTCTTTTTAGTTTTTCACCATTTTTAACGAAAGTCGCAAAGTTTCGAATTTCTACGCGAAAACATCATGATTACTGGTTAAAACTAATACTCGTGTGTTCATTAATTCTACTTTTTCCTTCAACTCTTTTTGGAAGCATTTGAACTGCCTCCACTTGCATCAAACATTTTTCATTTTTCAGCTGTGCTGATGTTTTTCAAACTTTAATTTTGGGAAATCTCTCGCTTTTAGTTTTGTAATGACATATCATGCTTTATCACCTCTGAACAAGTATCACTGTTTTATTTTGTTTTTAAAATTGTTCAGATGTGTTTGCAGATTATGTGATACACATTTCAATTATTTTTTTTCAATATTCTTTCTTACATTTTAAGAGATATGTGAAGCTCTTAGCTTTTAATTTCTCGAATTTCGTAAAAACTTTTGTTCGAAATTCATGTCATTTATTAAATGCCGAGATAGGTTTTTTATATCTATATCTAATTATATATTTGCGCTTTATGATCGTGTGGGGCCACAAATAAACTAGGAAAGAAAAATACGTTTTAGGATATTGTGAATAATAATAATAATAATAGTAATTTATTAGATTTTGATTAGCATAAGAATTTTGAGCCCACTTCCGCATTTTTTTAATAAATGATGAATTAGTATTTTTTTTTCCGAAAAAGTTGCTGTTATCTCATGTAAAGGTATAGCGTAGAAGCTAATTTATAGTTTATATCACATATTTATTTTCACAACTTAAGAAGAAATGTACATGTTTAATTGAAATTTTTAATTAAAGGAAATTGTCTTATGATTTTACAATTTATAAGTTAAAAAATTAAGTTATTTTTTCATCTTTTCATGCCGTTTGAATGAGTGAATATTAACATCATACTGTTCAGCTTCACGAGGGCTTTTGGCGACGGAACTCGCCAAAAGCCTTTGAACCATGGTCAAGTGATGAGGACGACACCTGAGCTGGCACCCCCTCTCCTAACTACCACACCAATGGAAGGACGTTTGAGCTCTCGACAGATTTAACGTGCATCTCTTCCCTATACGGAGGATCTTTAGTGGCACTGGGCTTGAACTCATGACATGCAAGGCATAATCCGATACCTTGACCAACTTGGATACCGCGGCCACCTCATGTCTTTTGAAAGAAATAAGAAAAAGTTTTCATTAATATACATATTATCTGAAGTTTTTTTCCAATTCAGCTCACTCTCTCTATATTTATCTTGTTCAATTATTCAATCATAATAAGATACATTTTAAAACACTCAATTGAGCTGAAATTTTATATACACACTTATTTTGGATGACAATACAGTAATTTAACTAAAAGTAACGAAAATTAATTGATTAAAACTAATTATTCAAAGAATTACAAACACAGCCAGGTTGGCATCATTTTTGGCGACTTAGCGACCATTTTGGCGTGTCAAAACTTGAAAAGGCTTTTTTCTCACATTTGAGCTGACATTTTCTATACACTATGGTTTTGTGTAACAATATGATAATTTAATTATAATTAATCATGGAGAACTGTCCAGCAAATTTTAATCGATGGTTACACCTTAAGATGAGTGTCTGCAAAATTTGTACCTCCCTTGCTCAAAGATAATGAGAAAACTTGCCCAGAGATTACCAAAGAGATAACCGTACGAATGCCTGCTATGACTTAAAGAGGGTTAATTGCACAACGATCTACTGTTTTTTAAAAGAATTGTGATTGGGGATGAGTCTTGGTATGATCCCAAATCGAAGCAAACATCGAGCCAGTGGAGAAACCTCAAAAGTTGAACAACTGTTTTGATCTTGACAAAAATGTTGGGGCAAGTGTCTTGAAACACATGTCAGTACTTTTGTGATAGCGGTCGGTTCCTGCTTACATCTGAAACCCCTTGTCTACCTTTAAATCCAGCTAGGTGTGTGGGAGAAACTGAATGATCCACAGACATGATTTCAATCTAATTAATTTATTGTTACTAAATAATCAGACGCAAAACAAATCTAATTAAAGTGGGTGATTAAATAATAGAGTGCGGAGGTGAGATTCTATACTACTACAGACCCTCAACTGAATCTAAGATAGCTGAAATACGCTCAAATATAACTACATCGCACACTAATTAGCTAACTTCTACTTAATCAAGCTCACAATACCTGTACTTTTTATGCATCGGATCCTACACTGGAAACTTGCAGGTGATTTCTATAGGCTCGATCAATGTCATTGGACCACGCTCTGTAATCTTTTTCCTGGACAACTCCAAGACCTCTAACTAATTCCATTCTCTTTCAATCTCCAACTAACAACTAACCCGGGAATCTATGTTAACTCCTACTTGCCAACTCCAACGTGCCAACCCACAAATTCGCAAAAACAGAATTTATATAATATACTTCATTTACATAATCACGCTTCCTTACTCGGTGAAAGTTGGTTGAAATAAATATTTTCCTAAAAGAGTCATGAAGGGATTAGTAGATAACCGCGTATAGATCCGTCACACTTTGAAGAGTAGACTATAACGTAGAGTTCACTGTAAAATAATAAAAATAAATTCCGGTTATTTTGGAGTCCCCCTTCTTATTGTAGTTCAGGGAGGGGAAAGTAGTGGCCAGCAGACTTTTTATGCTGCTCCCCAAAAGAGTCAGAAAACCAAATAGACAGAAATTCTTCTCAAAATCTGAATTGACATATATTTGTGAGCAAAGCTTTCTTCGCATGAAGATTAACAAGAGTAAATATAAATGCTCAAGAAAGCTGACTTGAACTTGAAGGCTGTGATGAGAATTTCAACAAGCAACCTCACTCCTGATTTTTTAAAAAAAGTTGTAGAAAAGTGTGATAAGGTACATCTGTCTCTTTAAACTGATTCTTAAATTAAATGCGCTAGCAGTTATAAATACAAAATTAGCACAATAAATAAATTGAACAAAAATAATACTTTTTTACTTAAGGTACCCGACTAGGTTGAACAATTGCTTTTTAGGTGTTTGATGTTGTTCGAACCATTAGGGAAAAAAGACATATAATTATTGAGAGAGAAGGACTAATACGCGTACAACTACAGAGTGTTTTAAGTTGTTTTTTTTACAGCATTTACTTTATCTAATAAAAATATATTTAATGCGTTTTTAGAAGAATGAAATTTTTACGATAATTTGAGCACGAAAAACGTGATATCTCCAAAACAATCCAATCAAATTCTGTGAAATTTATAACATATATGTTATGGGCCCTTCAGAGTGTAACAAACCGCAGGTTTTAAGACACCTACATTTAATCACATATTACAGCCATTTTTAGCTTAGAACATGCAGTAGTTTTTACAAAAAATCATTAACATCAAATGTAAATTCTAATAAAATATTTATTTCTTAAAATATTTTTTATGCTGCGGTTTGTGACACTTCAGAGAGATCAAGCAGAAAATCAATGAAACTAAAATTGCATTATGTGCAATTTATTTTTATTTATGGCGTTTTACTTAACTTTAAAAATTTTGCTAAAATTTCACAAAAATAATATTTTTGTTCAAAACCAAAGTGTGATGCATGTTTTTTTTTATTATTTTCAATTTTTAAGCCTATTTATATTCTTTAAAACAATAAATTTATTCTGAAAATCAATTTTTGAAAAATTGGTCACCGAACCTAGTCGGATACCTTAACTTATACTTATTAATAGTTTTGATATAATTTCTACCTTTTGAGAGATGAAAAGTTTACTGTTGAATGCAATCATTTTAAAAACGTGTGGCCCTCCGGTGCCTCCCCCCCCCCCACCCTCAATGTGATTCTCGAGCCAAAAAAAATTATCCATCTTTGGTGCAATAAATAGAATGTTTTAGTATTCTCTTTCCATTTCGAAAAAAAAAATGTTTAATGCATAGATATTAAGAAAAAACAGTCTTGTGATAATTTTACTTACGAATATTCTAAAAATTTTCATTTATTTTGTTACTTTTGGCGAGAAAGAACTTTAAAAAGGGCGAGAAAAATTACCGAGAATCAGATATATACATCTTTTGTGTAAACGTCTCTGTAATGAGCGGTCAATATTTTGAGAAAGAAATTCCTTTTTGATTATTTTAGAAAACAAAGAATGAAAGAACTTTTCGACACAAAGAAAGAAGACTTAGTCATCTTATTTATTGTCTTTGTTACAACAAAAAGGAAGATAAGACTACTAAGAAAGGTATCGCATTTTCAATCATTAAACTACAACTCTGAAAGAAAATGAATATCGAATAATGTAAAACGAGCTATTGATATTTTTTAATTAAAAGATATGTAACAAATTGAAGACATACAAGAGGTATTGGAAAATGTAATTATTTTTCATGATTTGGTCTTCAAATTCTGGTGAGATCCTTAGTTCTGGTGAGCACCAGACTGCACTTTCTAGTGTCCCTAGAAATCCCAGATTTCTGGAGATAGTGGCCTTGACGTAACGACGCACATTACATTTTTCCTCTTGATTCTGACTAAGGCGTAAGTTCGTTGGTCTTTCATTTCACGTTCTAAAGTTTGTGGAATTATTTTTGTTGTTTATTTTTACTTTTTCTTGCCAATATGGCATCGTCGTTGGATTTCAACGAAAGTAATACTGAATGAGAAACGATGAATACGACAGTGACTGTGATACGAATTTATCTATATTTGAGGAAGAAGATGAAGAAATGGAACAAAAATTACAATGCATTTATGTAAAGCATGTTTAAAAGCTTTCCGTTCCAAGAAATATTTCGAACAATTTTACAAAGATTTAAAGATAAAAGTTTATTTTTATTAATTTTTTTGCAGTAATTTGCATGTGTCTAAATAATAATTCACTTAAATTTCCTCTCGAGGGAGTTTACTTATTTCATAATGGTTCTGAGCCCTCCCTGGCTTCGCGTGATAATAAATTCTTAGTTTACTCCTCCTAACGGAAAATTTATCGTTAATTACATCCATTCATTTATCTTAAGAAAACTCCCTCATATACGTTTTTAAACAATATGATGTAATGCTGCATCATCCTCTTATTATGACCAATCACAAAAAGCCTTTACTGGAAATAATGTGATTCTCTAAAAGCTTACGGTTGACGAAACTATAAACAGCTGAAGTCTCCGGAGTGAGATAAGAATTATTTTGTGTATCGTCATAATGTCCGCACGTTTTTGTATAGTGTTTCGTCACTGATTGTGTTGTCTGTGTGTTTTAATTAATTAAATAAATCTGCAACTGAAATAACCAAAAGTCTCCCAAATTTTTCAATGACTGCAACCAGACCAAATATTCTCCCCGAAAAATGTGTGAAATCAGTAAAATTTTCTACTTGCATAAAGATATGTTTCTTTACAAACATATTCATTTTATTGAATTTTATTGGTTTATAACTATTTGAATATAAATATTAAAGAAAAACTTCGTTTCCACAATTTTTTGAGAGTACCTTCGACAAATAATTACTTCAGGAAAACTTTTATCAAATAAATAATATTATGCAATTTATTTTAACAATATTAAAAAACTCGCTCTTAGTTATTTTTCAAACTAATTCTTAAATATATATTTGAATTTTACCGTGTTCTAACAGCCTCAGAAATGGCTTTGACTTCCGCTCCACAAGCAAGAATTTAAAAATAATTTTTCACTTTTTGTCTTTCTATTCAAAAATAAATAGCTCTTAACACACGACGACCAAACTTCGGCTATAAATTTCAAACTCTTGTGCGTCTTGAAATATTCTTTTAAATATTTCAATTTTAGTCTTCACGTTGAAGGTAAATTAGTTTCGAAGACTGGATGAAACTTTTGAAGGTTTGTTTTTCAGTGAACAATTACTAGTATACTATAAACTACATATTTTCACTTACACATAAAACAATCTAAAAATGTGAAGTTTTCTGAAAACAAGACGTTTTTTGTATTAAAAGAGAAAAGTGTTTTATAGTTTTTAACATAATGAATGGATGGAATATCTTGTCAATGTTGTCGCTTATATTACTTAAAACATGTCAAAAATTAAATAACTATTCAAATTTAAGAGACTAATGGAATTGAGCTATCAATTTAAATTCCGGTATAAATTTTATATGTGTGTTGTCTTCTGAATAATTTTGCTTTAGTTAAATGTCTTAATCTTATAATATAGTATTTTTAATAAAACACGGACAAATATTTTCAAAACAGTTTTGTGATTAAGTGAATTCTGGAAATAGAAATAATTTAGATGCATAATAATGACTGCTGGGTTTTTACAAAGACAAAGTGTAATACGGTAGTGATGCAAAGAGTTCTCAAACAGCTGATGAAAATCTAACGACTTCGAATTGAAATTCCGAACTGAAAACGTTGCAGATAAATCAGAAAACAAATCTTCAGACCCCTTTAAGATCTTAAGACTCGTTCTATGGTTAAGGAAATGTTTAAAAAATGATTTTCCAAACTCGCATCAAGTTTAAAATATCGTATATTAAAGCAGCAGTATATTTGAACCTCATCTTAATATAGTGCTGCAAAAAATCATCCGTTTCAATATCTCCTTCACAGTATATACCCGCAATAAACAACATACTTTTTTTTTGAAAAAAATATACGACCCATTTTATTTCAAAATTATGTATAAAAATACCATTTAAAGAACATATTTTATTGACATACAGTCGTACCCCAATTTAAAGAACCCTTATTTTACGAATTTCACGATTTTTTTTCTCTTTCCCCGATAAAAATAAAGACAAAAAAAAACCTATTTAGCAAATAATAAACCCTTAATTAAAGAATTGTTCAGGCAGCTAAAAAAATTTTTATTAGAATAAATTGGAATTTTTTTCAAATGACATGTATTTTTTGTCCGGAATAGAAAAAGTATTTTCTTGTTCGCAGCAAATTTTGAAAGGAAAGGATTTCTGACTCTTATTAGGCATTACAGGTGTAGATGAGTCACAATATAACCCAACGTGGGAGTTCAGAATAGGACAGAAAATTCCTCTTTTATCTCATGGCGCACTTCACAATGCAAGGGGATATATATTAAGATTTTAATGATTATGTTACATTTGATGATGAACTGCCTAACTGTGCAACTGATACTTAATCGTGTTACTGTTAAATCGGGGTTCTACTGTATATACAATCAGTAGTAATAAAAAAACTAAATAGCTATAATTTCACACAAGCAAAGAAAGATTAGAAGAACAAGACAGTAAAATAAAAATAAAATAGGTTAGCCCAGTGCCGTAACGTACACCATCGCAACCCCCGCATTGCGAGGGGCCACATAGCCTGATTGATGCCGAGTATGTACCCAGTGTAAGATCGGCAAGTATGCTTTAAAAGACCCGGCTTGGAGCCCCAAACCCAACTTTGCAGGGGCGCCGATACGCCACTGAGTTAACCGCGGTAGTACAATAAACTCTTGACCTAAGACATTAAGAATTCAACTTTAAACTTTGTTTTCAGGTCAGCCAGCATTTGCCAGTAATTTGCCTAAGCTACTGTACTGTATGAAAAGGAAATAAGAATACGAATAGGTGTATGAAGATTTAACTAAGTATAGTAATGCTGTATTAAGTAAAAATATAACATAAAAATTATAACTAAATCTACTTACTTAATGTATGGGGGAAATTAAAAATATATGAGAATATTGAGCTATTAAAACTTGTAAGTATTCCCCCAACCAGTGGCGTAACTGAGAGCATCTGGGCTCCCTGGAAATTTAGATTTTGCACACACACACACCCTCTCCCCAAGTTGAATTTTGCAAAGGGTGGCAGTCAGGCATTGAGCCTCTTAGAACCTTCGGCCCCCCACGCGATGCGGGAGTGTACGTTACGCCACTGACCCCTACACACCTCCATTGTAACTTCCCACCAACAGAAAGCCATTTTGGAGCAACACTTCACAAAAGTCAAATGAATAAATTATAAAAAGTATAATATATAGCTTTGTATACTTGAAAACCTGAATTATTTTATAGGAAAATTTTGGAAGAAAGAGTACAATCAATCATTCAAAACAAGGCAATTATAAATTAATATATATATAAAGTAAACTAAACTCACTGGCTCAACAGTCCATCTCAGCATACGTGAACTTGGGCGCTGAGGTGCATGAGCAGATGCTCTGGTCAGGTGGTCCTTCTGACGTGAAACCTCCAGTGTTTAGTCCCCAATCAAGCTTAGTACTCCTTTATTGATCCACTGAAGGGATGAAAGACTGAGTCAACCTTGACCACAGACCGAGAATAGAAACCCAAACCTGAGGTGTATAAACGCAATACGCCTCCATTGCCTATCGGCCACTGGACTTCAATATATTTGTATAAATTTTGACACCATCCTGTGAGTGTATGCAGTAGAAAAATGAAAGACATAATAGTTGGAAAAAAATATCAAACAGAAAAAAATAATTAATTTTTTTCCCAAATTTGTCATGAAATTTAAACTTATTAGAAATGTAATTGCAAAGAAAATTATAAATAAAATATTCATGTTCTATATAATAATTAATAAATTTTTAAAATTCAGTATGATATTTGATTTATCACTGACCAATATATTGTTACGATTTATATAGTTAAATAATAATATTTCTATAAATAGAAATTGAAATATTTAAATCCCGCAAGGGTACTTAATAATATTAAAATTAAAAGATAGGGAATTGTTTCATGATGAATTGCACAATTTGATTGTAAAATGCTGAATATTAAATTTAAAAGCAACTTACATTAAAACAAAAGAATATTTTTCTATCATACTTTTCTTTCAAATAAAAACTAAGCCATATTCATTATAAATTAAACTGTAATTATTTTCAGTTCTGTTTCCAAGTTGTATTTAAAATATCTATATATAATACAAAATTTATATAAATTCTGCTATTCAGGATTTATGCCCAAAGTGTGTTTTCAAGATAAATAATATATTCACGTAGAACTATTTATTACATATAAATACAAAGTGAATATTGCCTCTCTATTATATTCTGCTAAAACTGGAATATATTATAACAATTAAATTTTTTTGACATACTAAATACAAATGACACAGTTACAATTATTTATAAGCATTAATAATATGATCCACTATCCTAAATAAAAGCACAACACACAACTCATGAATTTGTAGTCCACTCATTAGAATATTTTAAAAATAAAATTAGCACAAATTATGGATGGTTATAATAATTTTATTATTTAATGCTATTTAAATATGTCTCTTTGAACAAGACATGTTTTCCTTCGTTTAAAATTATTATTCACTTCTTACAATTTAGTTTATTTTATGCATTAAATTTAACAGATTTTTAATTAAATTATAAGTCTGAAGATTACATTGTTTCATAAATTCTTTAAATAAATATTTATCATAATTAAATAGTGAAAGAAAGCTTGAAAGAACACCATATATTTTACTTCAGACATTCTAAATCATTCATATGCAATCACTAATTTATTCTAAAGAGGAAAATAAGTAAAAGCTAGATCTTTGAGAATGATTATGATGATTAACAGATCCAAATTTTACTCCGTCGTTAAATAAATGCAATACTTTAAATAATTTAATCACTGTCGCTTGAAAAGCACTCGAAACAACTCAACTGTTCTCCGATGCTTCTGAATAATGAATAATCACAGCTCGAGATTCAGTCTCGAGAGCTAGAGAATGACATGTTGCCTCCAATTTTTCATGATGCTTATAAATTAATTTCGTAGATACGCGAGAAATAGAACATATTTTAAATCCAAATATAAAGAAAAGACATTTTGAAATGCAAGCACAGCCGAAGAGATGGATTATCTAGTTTCAAGAAATGGCTGTCAACGTCAACACCATTTTGAAGAGATTTAAGTTATTACGAATACTGAATTATTTGTGTGAGTTAAGTTAAGGAGAAATAATATAGAGAATTCCCATTCTTAGCTTAAATAGACTAATTATCATTTATCAAGCGGGCTTATAACTGAAATGTTTATCCAAACATATCCCATATTAAAGCATTCAAAATTGTATTAAGGTATCCGGACCCTAAAATTGTGAATTTTGCAAAAAATTGACAATTTCTTTTTTATAATTTTATTTTATAGGCCATCTTATTAGGTTTATAAAAATACCAAGTTTATTATTTTCCATTCACCAGAACAAAAATTTACAGCGTTTTAGTAAAAGCAAATGCCATTATATTAAGCAAGATATATATATATATGTCATACTTTAAAAAGCGTTTCACTCGAAATGTGTTTTTTTTTAATGCTCAAACGGGACAGGGATTGCTGAAAAGGTTTTGAAAATAATAATTAACTAAAATTTTTTGTGTATCACTGTATAATAGTAAAAGTGTTTTAACCTTCCGATTTATCAATCACTGTTTTATTACAAAATTTAGTCTCTTATGTTAATATAGCCACTGTTTTTGTTAAGCTATTTCATATAATAACTAAGATAAAGTGCTCTAGTTTTTGCAAAAATTAAAATATCTCTTATCATGAAAGTCACTTAAAAATGAATAACATAGCAACACATCAAAATTGAAAAATTGAAAGTCTGTTTATAAACTTTTGGTACAGAATGGGCCGCGTTTATGTTATTTTTTGTCAATTTTTACCCATTTTTTCCCATTTTAGATTAATAATAATTTATTTTCTCTTCTTAATTTTACATATTTTTTTAAAATGTACTAAAATCTAAAAACAACAAAAAAAATTCCCTTATCTCCATTTTTTTATTAAAAAAAAGCTGTCGCAAGTAGTCGGATAGAAAATATTTCTAGTGTAAAAGAATTCAATTCTTTTGTTGCAAATAATTGTTGAGCCCTTCGAAGTTTCAAAAAAAAATAACATTAGTTATATAAGTAACGATATAGAAGAACAAGACGGATTCAGTCCTGAACGTCAATTTTCAGTAAGAATGAAACCAAACACAGAAAACTGAACTTCTAGCGTATAATAACAGGAAATAAACTTAAAATGTTTAATAATACTATAAAGCTTCCTTGTTAAACTGACCTAATTCCAAACGATTCATTTTATATTTCGAATTATTCACTAAACTACATTTAATCAATTTAGTATTTATCCCTTTCGTTAAATATTTTAAAGTTTTTCGAAATTATCACGTTGTTTTTTATAGATGTGTAATAAAAAAGATAATTTTCAAGAATTTGATTTTAAAAATTTAGCTGGAAATTTGACAAAACGTTTATTTGGAATTTTTGTTGATGTTTCGTTTTTGAAAGAAAAATTAAATAATCAAGTCGCATATACATACAGAAAACTGATACTGGTATACACATAACTGATTGAGAAAATTAAAGTTTTCTGAAACAAATCAAATATTAAGTTATTTTTAGCGGGAATAAGTACCGTAGGTATCGTTTTAAATACATTTTTAATGTACTCTCAATTAAGATTTCACACGAGTATTACTTTTACAGTTAATATGGTTATGTCTAATAATTTACGATGAAACATAAGAAGAGTATTTTATGGCATATTAGAAACTTTTTAAGTCATAAAGTAGATTGATAGTTTAAAAAGTGTATTTTTCCTGCCCATGTAGTGATCACGTACTCAAGAGTGAGGAAACTTCACCATGCTTTTAAGATTCCTTCACTTGAAGAAGATTCGAAACTACGATATCTATTACGATAAGTCTCTCACAGCTTTAGTAGCGACATTGAATCAAATTTAACCAAACTAAAATAGTATGCGCTTAAGGCCTCAAGCCGAATTACTGAATAATTATAGTTAATATTTACCTGACGATTAAAAGTTTTTAAATATCTAAACTAATAATTATTATGATTACACATTCAAATTACTCATCTAGTTAATTATGTAAGTATTTTTTAATGTTAAAAAGTACAATTTAATGTTTATCAATTATATTTCCACGCATAATACCATAAGAGTTTAGCTTCAGCAAAAAAAAAAAAAAAGTTACGTACAAAGTTGCAACGGGTACTATTCGAACTCTTCTACTAATCCTCTTGGGAAAACTATTCTTTAACTGTGATTTTAGTTTAAAAACTGGTTTCCGTAGAGATAACTTAGTTTTATGCAAATTTAACTACCATATAAACCATGTCATAGAGTGTGTGAAGTTAATGGTTAATCGTTCAGCGTAGAATCTAAAAATAAGGAAAAAGTGAGCCGCGACTGAAAGGTCGCGAGTCCTGAGATTAAAAGTCGATGTAGAATTCACCAGGAATTAAGGAAATGCATAACATTGGAGCTGACCGAGCTATTAGGACTCAAGAAGGGTCGTAACAAGGAGCTTCAACTGAAGCTAAGTGAATTTCAATAATCTTGTATATCTGACTACGTTTTAGGATTTCAGATTGTTCCGAGAATTAAGCTATAAAATTGTATATTTCATAAAGTGTTAAAGATAAAATAAAAATAGCTACTTTTAAGATCATGTGTCTGCTTCTTCTCCGAACCCTCTAACACTCGTGACCTTCGGGCAGCTATAAAATTTATAATTAGTTTTTAGTAACCAATAATTTGGTCTCATATATTAAATGACTTAGGACATGTATTTTTCATTCGTAGTACACTGAATTGCCACTGAATTAGGGATACCTGCCTAATAACGAGTTGGGCCTTCTCTGGCCTTGATAACGGTTAACACACGAAAAGGCATAGATTCAACAAGTTTCTAGATACATTCCACAGGAATTACTTGCCAAATATTGGCTAAAACTGTCCATAATTCAGTAAAGTTCATTGGTGATGTGTGACGGCCTTTCCAAATTATTCCAAAGATGCTCAATAGGATTTATGTCTGGGCTTCCAGGTGGTTAATGTATGACAGAAAAGTTAGAGGAATACCCATCTAACCCTCCAGTAGCCAACCGGAACTTGTGAGAGGCACTGTTGTCTTGCTGGAAAACTCCATTACCGTGCGGATAACAGAACAGCTTGAATGGAAAGAGGTGATCACTCAGCAACTCTAAGTACCGAATTGCATTGGGAAAGATTGGTACATGCACCAAAGATCTCAAACAGTGCCACAAAAACCATTCCAGACCATGGTTGAACCACTATGCCCTTATACAGTTCCAACCTGGCATGCAGGATCCATGGCTTCATGAGCCTGATGCCATATTCTCAGCCTCCGGTCGGCGTTAAGTAGTCAGAATCGAGACTCATCACTCTATGCTACTCATTTTCAGTCCTCTACATTCCAGTCTCTGAACTCTGTTGCCCAGGCAAGATGTGCAGCCCGATGACAAGTATTGAGCAATGGTACTCTCGTAGGTCGACGGCACCTGAAACCCATACAATGAAGCAAGCGTTGTGCAATTCATTTTCTTACTGTACAACTGATATCCTCATTCAACTGGGAGGTAATTTGAACTAATGTTTGTTTTCGCTGGCTACGTACAATATGCCTGAGCTGTCTCTTACTACGCATTGTCAAAGCTAATTTTCCTTTACAATTTGCACGATCACTAGTTTTTTTTTTGTCCACCATCCATGTATTATTGATATAATCTCGACACTGTCACCCTTAAAATTCCTAGCTGTCTGACAACTTTGGAAATTGATTAGACCATGCGTCGCACACCTACGATTTGTCTGTAATCGTAGGCGTCTAAATAGGGCAGTTTACCCATACTGGCAATTCCAACAACTAATTCAGAACAACCACAGTACGTGCTATAGATGCAGTTACCACAATGCCCTCACTTGCGCATAAATGATGCACAGCAATACACAATTTGAATAGCCCTTGCTATCCCTAATTCAGTAGCTTTTCAGTGTACTTTATACATGAGGTATTACACAACTTGAATGATTGTGGCACACGATTGAAAAAAAAGAGGAAGTCTAGTCTGAAGTCTACATTTATTTAGTTACGTAGAAAACACAACACCAATATAAAAGAAACACAGAAGCACAATGTAAAACAATATCACGCACGGCTTACATGACATTCCCAAAAGCAGATTTTGTTCTCACAAGAGATCTCGTCTTTTTTATAGTCATGGTTAACTAGAACCTAATAAAATCGTATAATTTCGTTTAAAGGCTTTTCTTGTTGTGACACTTGCGAGGGTGATGCAAGGTTGCATCATCCTATTTTAAAAACCTCGAATTTTTAGTTTGGGAGGTGGGAATGAGGTTATAGCTATTTCCCGTCAGGTGGGTAAAATAGGAATTAACTATCACAAAAGTCTTGGAAGATTCAAGACCACTATGAATTAAAATCCCTCAAGAGAAAATTTACGTGAATTGTTACGTATAGTTACGAAATTGCCTTACTTTAAAAGTTCTTTCCCTGAAATTATTATGCAATTAACTATACTTTGCGCTTCAGCTTCACACCATCAAAAACATTCCCCCCCCCCTTTGTACAGCTGCATAAAAAAAGCACGTGCTATATAATAAAAAACCAAGTAATGAAATATTGTCAAAGAGAAATCATCCATTGTTTTTCATTGTAAAAATGAAATTAAGCTCAGAATCAGAGATCAGGTGCCTCTCTCTAGGGAGGAAACTAGGCGTCAAAATTACTTGCGGTGATTGGTATCTACCTCTATGGTGCCGCACTAAAAAGAGATACCAGCTTCCGGGGAATATATTAGGTCCACAATGGTAATGTATTAGGTCTGCAATCCGTAGCCCATTAGAAATTTAAAAAGGTATTTGCACACAAATATAAACTTGCGATGTCTTTCAGAAAAATTGATGAAATTATCTGAGGCTGAATGTTGATGTTCAATTCTACCCAAACAAAATATTTTTCATTATTTAAGACCTCTAAAGCAATAAATTTCCTTTATCTTAAAATTAATCATATTTATTATGTATTTCAGACTATCATAGACGATATATATTCATAGCTCTTTTTAAAAATAAGTCAAGTAAAAAAAGTTATCAGTCCTATGAAGTGGATTTTTAAAAGGTAAAAGTTCTAGCACCTAAAAATGCATGTTTGTATCTCAAACTACACATCAAACTACCTCGAAAAATGGCTACGGCTTCCGGTTTCGAAGCATAAATTTTAAAATAACTTGTTTCACTTTCCGCACCAATCTATACACAAAATAAATAACTCTTAGAACGCATGATTGCTACACGGAGGCTATAAATTTCGTGTCTCCTTACATTCAGGAAAATTTGTTTTACATATTTCGACGTTATTTCTCGTTTCATAACTACGAGAGCTGAGGAAGGGTGATGGGAAAAATTTATTTTTCAGATCGAAAATTTCATTTTTTTAAAAGCCAAGCGTATTTATGAATGCAGAATAACGCGTTTTTTTAAGATAACGATATCATTTTTTGCCATACATTCAAAATGTCGGCATATATTAAAGATAATCAAGAAACCATATAATTTTGCAAAGATTTTGTTTATAATTATTTCCAATTATTGCTGTTATTTACAGAAAATGTATCAAAAGTTATCGAGGAAATTAAGAATTTTAAAGCAATTAGTGAGAGAGTGAGTAAATATATATTAACGTCGCACTCTTCAGCTACACGAGGGCTTTTGGTGATGAACATCGTAATTTTGAACCACGGCCAAGTGACGAGGTGACACCCCTCTCCTAACTTCAACACCACACAAACGGGAGGACGTTTGAGCTCTCGACAGATTTAAAGTGCATCGCTTCCCAACACAGCGGATCTTCAGTAGCACTGGCTCCAACTCATGACACGCCGAACATGAGTCCGTTACTTTGACCACTAAGCTACCGCGGCCACTTAGAGCAGTTAGAAATTTGAATCAAATATTTTTTCACACAATAATGAAATCAAATTCCATTAACAATTGGGAATTCATAAACAGTTCTTTACTAACCAACAGAATTTAAAAGGAAACAAAATGAATATTTTGTTCCGTGGCTTAACTTACACTCCCGTAACCCCCGTAATTGGGGGGGTGGCAGAGACCCGAAGCTTGACTGACGTAAAGTACGTATATGGGTTTGGGTCCCTAAATCTGAATTTTCAGAGGGGGGGCTAATATTCTCCATTACGCCACTGATTTTGTTTATACTCAAACATGCAGATAAAAACCCAGTGGTTGAGTGGTAGCGTATCACGCTTCCGGTCCAGGTCCGGAACCCCGGACTGGCAAGGTCGACCAGCCTTTTTTCTCTATAGTAGGGTACCAAAATAATAAGTGAGTACCAAGTTTGCATAGGAACTAAACACTAGGGTTTTTGTGTCAGACTGATTATCTGAACGAGACATCTGCTCATGCACCTCAGTGTCCAAAGTCAAACAGAGATGGGAACAGTAGGCCTTGGTTCTCATAGGCTGTTGTGCCACTGAGTTTAGTTTAGTTTATAAACATATATATCAGAAATATATCATCGAGATGCTACTCATTTTGTGATTTTTAGTAGTTGCAGATAAAGGATTATATTGATCACAACATCATTTATTTTATTTTAACATCTGGAGAGTTATATTTTAAGCGTGTGCTTGGCTCAAGAGCAAGAATAAGAGAGGGAATTGTTCATTTTAAAGACCTTGTAACCAAGGTTTCACACATAGAACACCTGTAAAGTATGTAAATTAAACTTTAATGCTTCTGTATGGTTTCGAATATTCTAAATTGCTGTACTCCTCTTAGTTTTTTTTTACTATAGTGATTCAAAACCCATTAAAAATTATGAAAAATCCTGTATTTTCAAACAGCTACAGGCAAAATTTTAGATATGCTCAATTTCAGAAATTCAAGTACTTCTCGATACTTTTATTCAGAATACATTTACAATTTTACAATGCTTTCCTTGGCTTATCATTAACAATATTTCCTGAAATTCATCTTAAGGTATTTAACTACTCTAAAATGGTGAATTTGGACAAAAATTGACAAATTTTTTTATGAATGTATTTTATGGGCCATCTTATTAGCTTTATAAAAATACCAAGTTTATCAATTTCCGTTCAATAGAATAAAAACTACAAGTGTTCTAGTAAAAGCAATGTCATTACTTTAGCCAAGATATGTCATACTTTAAAACACGTTTTACTGGAAATGTGATTTTTTGAAAATAATAAAACGGGGTCAGCGATTGCTAAAAAGATTTTTAACATAATAAACTGAATTTTTTTCGGTAAGTTCTGTAAAATAGTAGAATTGTTTTAACCTTCAGATTTATCAATCACTGTTTTATTACAAAATTATATGTGAATATAATTACTGTTTTTTTAAGCAATTTCATATGATAAATGAGATAAACTGCTCTAGTTTTTTGTAAAAAAAAATATCTCTTACCCTGAAGGTCATTTTAAAAATGAATAATATAGCAACTCATCAAAAAAAAGTTGAAAATTTTTTCATATACTTTTGGTACAGGATGGACCGCGTTTATGCTATTTTTTGTCAATTTTTACCTATTTTTCATCATTTTAGTAATAATAATTTCTTTTCTCTTCTTAATTTTACCACATTTTTCTTAAAATGCACTAAACAAATCTAAAAATAACAAAAAAAAATCCCTATATCTCCTTTTTTTTAAAAAAAAGTTGTCACAACCAGTTGGATACCTTAATCTAAAATTCTGAAACACTGTTATAAGGCTGCAGGAATATGTATCTTAAAAAGAATAACTGAAGTGATGAAACTTTGAATTTCTTATCTAAATACAGTGAAATGCGTTTAATGCGAAAACGCTTGAGGATAAATATCGGTTAATACAACAGTCTTGACAAACTACTATGTATTTTCATGTATTTTTTTCTCTTAACATAAAATGAAAATCGTTTAACACTAAAATATTTACCTTTCTGGAATAAACAATATACGGAAAACACCAGCCTGATAGAACTGTCCTACAGTATCATTGGAAGAATCCGTTGCAGTAGATGATGATAATGTGTGTACAGCCCTAATTATGGCAGGCAAATACATTTTGGAATTTTTTCAATGCTCAAATAATATCATTGATGCAGATTCCTGCGGTGAAAATGAAATAAACACTGCAGCTCCTGTTCACACATCATCCTTAATGAGGAGCACACACATTCTCCAATGAGGAAACGAATAACAAAATGGACGACATTGAACAATTTTTTGACAATTGGATGCTAAACCAGACAATGCAAAGAAAAATATCAAATTATTTTCTAAAAACTACATAATAAATGTTTTGTTTTTTAAAATACTTTAAATGTTTTAATGTAAATGTCATTAAGTTCTACTGAATGTCTTTGTTTTATTGATTGTTATCAAATAATGCATATTTATATATCTATGTAAATAAAATATACTCTAATAAACTGTTAATTTAATATATATATATATATATATATATCCTTTAACACACGAAAAAATATTTCAGTCCCCTCAATTTCGTGTTAAACGATTTTTACTGTACAAACAATCCGTAACTGGCAATTGCGATAGTGATGCGCTCTTGAATTTCAACGTGTAACGCTATATTCCCTGTTTAACTTAGGACACAAATTAAACAGATAATTAGAATTGTTTACTAGTACTCAACATAATGTCCAATTAAGGGAGCAATTATGTATAATGAGGTAGATGACCTAAACGCTTTTAAAGCGAAATCCTATCTCTAAATCTGGGCAAATTAAACGTTAATAGTTACATTGAATGTAATTACATGTTTCAATCAGTTGTTTACGAATAAATATATCTGCTGACACTCTAATATATCATTAATTCTAAATACCAGTTTACATTTCTCACTGTGATCAATGCAATTTGATAAAGCAATCATAATTAATTAAATTAAACTGTTTAAATTACCTTATACAATCTCGCAGATATGTGACTGCATATTGACGCCTATTTAATGAACAGCAAATATTCCTATATTTACCAGTTAACTGTTTTGATTGAAATTGCAATTTAAACTGGAAATTGTCATTACTGTATACTCATGATGAATATATTCGCGCACTTTTTTCATGACGAGAATACTCGTCATAAACAATTAACTGTTTGTCAGAACTTCACTCCTCTTAAAAACAATATTTAGGTTTTAAATACCAATTTTTTAATTTTCTGGATATGTATCACTTTACCTACAAAGTTAAATAATTCATCAAATACGTAATGAAAAAAAGCATATAATGGAAAATGTTTAAATTAATTACCGTAAGATTCGGCGTATAACGCACGCCTATACTTTCTTGCTGCATTTTTTTTAATTTTAAGGTATATTCACCGTATAAAGTACACCCCCTTTTTTACGAAAAAACTTTAAATGTAAGTGTACAATGCTCTCACGTTTTGAAGTCATTTATTCGAGGTATTATCCCAAGATTTTGAAGAAACAGTATACATCTAGATACAGAATGCTTTAAATTTATAACGATTGGCATTTGTTTAAATAAACAATATTTCGATATATGTGGAAGCCTAATATTGTAAGTTCATCTGTTTTTAATTTTTAAAGCTATCATTTTTATACTCGGCATATAACGCTTACCCGTAAATTTCGATCTTATTTTTTGGGTTAAAAGTGCGTGTTATACGCCGGACTTTACGGGTAGCTACCATAGTTACATTAATTAACTAATCCACTAGCATCTCAAATTTCCCTTATTTTAAGCATTTAAAAATTGTATCAGTCGTCTCTGTGGCCATCTCTTAGTTCAATTATAACCCAACTGGAGTCAATAGATTTTGAGAGTGCGGAAATTGTAGAAATGCATGTCATCATATGATTATGTGGCATGTAAAAGATCGCTTGAGCATCTATTTGGTTTTGATACCCTCTGCAAAATTAAATCATGGTAATATTTAGCATCTGACTTTACATTTAGCTGGAAATGAATAAATTGGTAGCGGTTGCTGACACTAGATGGGGCCACTAATGAAATGACTCTCACAGGGAGTTACTGTGTCTGAAAAGTCAATGCTACCCAAATGCAACCTGTTTGAAAGAAGAAGAGAAACTATACCAATCTTAGACGATTGCGAAAATTACTTTGGATTAAAATATTCTTACTAAAATATTTTCGCATTCCATATGCATTCAGTTTTTAAATTTCGAACTATGTTATATGAATCTCTGCCAGTAATCCGTTATGTTTTCCAGTCACAGATTAATCTATACCCATTTAGGTTTCAAACTCCTATTCCAGGAGTCATTTTTGAACCCAACTGCTCTTATAGACAACCTATGGAAATTGATATCTCTCTAATTCTTCAGCTTCTTATGGTTCAGAATTAAACTCCTTTTCAGGCAAAAAGGTTTTAAATTATCAACTCATTTTAAAATCTATGTAAATAAGCAAAAAAATAAGAATATATAGTTTGCATCGATAAAAAGAGATATATTCTGGTCATACAGTTGCAAGTATTATTTTTAAAAAAAGCATTTTTTGATGTGTAACATCTTTGCTCTTGGTTGCTGGATATTTGTTGGAGTAATTTCGTGAAAAGGGACGGAAATGCGTAACAGGAAGTCGGGGGAAGCGCGCGCTGTTTGATTTGACCAATTCAGCGCCTTGGGGTGTCTCTTCGCTAGCCTCGTCTTGGGGTCCAACCCGACTAGCAATTAAGACGCCCGCCTACCGCACATACCAGCAAGTCTTATTAGACTTCATCCAGAATAAAGTTGTGATTCTTATGCTCAAATTTCAAAGTCTCCGGGCTCGTTGTGTGTGAAATCTGAGGATATATTTATATATGTGTAAACTATATATTAACAATTATATTTCTTGTTAAGCGTCTGACAAAGCTCATAATTCTAAAAAAAATAGGAGTAAGTAATATGGAATTATATGAATAAATATTTAAGTGCTTATTATTTTCATACTTTGAGGTTAATTCCTGTCGCTGTCAATATAATATTTTTAATTGTGATTAAAAAAGATTTCTCTATTTAAAAAAACTAATTAAGTAGACGGGTATTTTTGATTTTCTCTAATATTTCTAATTTCTAAGCATGCGTTTGACGGTGTCTCTTCGCTACCCTCGTCTGGGAGTCCAACAGTAGTAGCAATTAAGACGCCCGCCTGCAGCACATACCAGCAAGTCTTGTCATTTTGGTGGTCGCATACATTTCTCCGAATCAAACAGTTAAAAAATTTACAGATTTCCTGTATTTTGAACTTTTACCATATACCGAAGGTGGTTCTGCTCTTTTTTTAAAAAAACTATCACTCGCTTCCCATGACTTTGAGTGGTGATTTTAAAGTTAACTTCAGTTTGCCAGAAGCTGAGCCGCTCATAGCTTTTCTGAAAGATGAACTCAAGCTCGAAATGAACACTAATCGAAATGTTTCGACAACTAACAGTGGTACTGTTATTGACGCCGTTTTTCAACGACTTTTAAATACTTTGAAATCACAAGTATATGCGTCATACTTCAGTTTTCATAAATCTATTGTCTCCGCTCTTCCCCAAATTGAACAATAATAAATATTTTTGATAAAAAAACTGCATTACTGCTTGTGTTAATTAAATAAAATTTTCATTAAAGATATAATTATTCGATAGAAAATTATTTCCAGTCATAACCGATTCATTTCTTTCAGGATTAAAGTCACTATTGCGTATTTACCATGATAACAAGTCAGATGTTACACATCATATGCGACTACTGTAAGACTCGTTTCTTATTTTTTAAATGGAAGACTATTTTTATTTGTCTGAAATTTGAATAAGAGGACGGTATTTATTGGTAGTACATAATTGTTTTCGTATCTCTGCTTACATTGTCCTTCAAGGACTGAAAATAAGATTTTTTTCCTTTAAATTTTTTATCTACTATTTATCATTTCCTTTATATTTCATTTTAAATTTCCGAGAAAATAAATAAAAACCACACTGTGTTAATGTAAAAAATATTGCTTCTATTATAAAAAAAAAGGCATATTTAATTCTATAATAGTCCTTTGGAATAATAAATATATGATAAACAAAATATTATGCCAATAATAAAAATTCGAAGTGTTTCTTATTTTCTGAAACAGTGGTCTTGAAATTGCTTTCCACGGAACCCTATGGTTCCACAAAGCATACCCAGGGATTCCCCAAGTCACGATAAAAAAAAAATCAAGAAGAAATAAATATGTAAGTAAAATGGATTCATGTTCTCTATGAAGTGTATATAGTTACTAGTATCTAAAAAGCTCATCCTATTCATTAAAACTGAATTTATATATAATAACTTTATTTTGCATCACTTTTCAAACTTTTATTATAATAAAAGCATATTAAAACGTTTTATCCTTATATGTATACTTCTTTCTAGATTCTGAATATTCTATTGTACCCTATCTCCAGGTTCCAAGAGATAATTTTATACTCGTTAGTTAGCACAATGTTTTACAAAACTAAATAGTTCTCTAATGGAAAATGTACCTTTTTTGCATTTGTTGGAAAAAGACCCATAATAAAGGAAAGGAAACAACATATCAACAGATTCGATGTTAAAATCTATATTTAAGCAATGGCAGCGTCTAAATTTTAGGTTGCAAATTCATGCAAAATACACGGGATTTCTCACACAGTTATAAGCATTTTAATGCTATTGAGAATATTGTGTTTTTAAGTGAAATATATTTCCCATCTACAGAAATAAAGTATAAAGACAAAATAAACTCAGAATACGCATTACGATTGTATTTAAGGTATCCGACTACCCTAAAATTGTGAATTTTGCAAAACCTTCACAATTTCTTAATATTCTATTTTATAGACCATCTTATTAGCTTTATAAAATAACCAAGTTCATTTTTTTCCGTTCACTAGAACAAAAACTACAAGTGTTTTAGTAAAAGCAGATGCCATTACTTTAAGCAAGATGTCATACTTTAAAACGCGTTTTACTCGAAATGTAAATTTGTTTTTAAAATACTCAAACGGGGCCAGCGCGTTTGCTGAAAAAGTTTTGAAATAATTAACTGAGATTTTTTTGTATATGCTCTGTATAACAGTAGAAGTCTTTTAAATTTCAGATTTATCAATCACTGCTTATTACAAAATTTACAGTCCCTTATATGAATATAATCACTGTTTTCTAAAGCCATTTCATTTTAATAACTAAGATAAAGTATTCTAGTTTTTATAAAAATTAAAAAATCTCTTATCCTGAAAGTCATTTCAAAAATGAATAACATAGCAACACATCAAAATTGAAAAATTGAAAATTTGTTTATAAACTTTTGGTACAGAATGGGCCACGTTTATGTTATTTTTTTGTAAATTTTTACTGATCTTTTCCCATTTTAGTAATAAAAATTTCTTCTCTTCTTAATTTAGCATGTTTTTATTTTAATGTACTAAAGAAATCTAAAAACCACAAAAACTCCCCATAACTCAATTTAAAAAAAAAAAAAATGCCGTGAGTAGTCGGATACCTGATCTCAATAGATCGACTGAGTTTGAAAAAGCAATAACATATCTCAATTACCAAATATAATGCATGAATAGATGACATTTGGACCACAAATTAATACTATTAATGAGTAAATTATCTTAGATTTTTTGAGTAATAAATCCAATACTTTTTAATTGCCATTATATAAAGTACTTATATCATGTGGGTGTACTTTAAATAATATTTTGAGATATATATTTTCGGAAGTATGCGAATGAAATGGGGTTCCTCGCAAATACTTTTAGTTCTAGGCGTTCCACTAAATCACATTCTAGTTCTAAGGATTCCACGAAAGAATCCTCAAGTTCTAGGGCTTCTGTGAGTTGAAAAAGTTTAATGACCACTGTTCAACAAAAATAAATTTGGAGCACTTAAAAGTATTAAATTTGTATACATATATGCTGAAGTTAAAATTAATTACTAAAACGTATAAATCTTTTTTCTTAGAAAGCATTTTCCAGTCACTAATTATTGAGAATATGCTACAAAAAGGAAAGAAAAGGTATTAAGTTTGGCTGTTATAATACAACACATCACTCAATAAGTCCCGGGCCTACCTAATAAAACAACAACTTTTCTGAAAAATTGAATTCTATTTATCAAGATACTCCCCTTCAAGAGTGATACATGCAGCCTAAGACTCTTCTAATTTTTTAATACCTTTTTCGTAGAACGATTTGTCTTTGCTCTCAAAATAGGCTTCTACTTCGGCAATCACTTATTCATTTGAGCCAAACCTCTTTCCCTGCAGTATTTTTTTCAAATCTGAAAACAGCCAGTAATCACTGGAGGACAGATCTAGACTGTACGATGGTTGGGAAACTAATTCGAAGCGCAATTCATTCAATTTGAAAATTGCTTTCATGGACTTGTGTCACGGAGCATTGTCGTGGTGAAACAGTAATTTTTTCTTTTGCATTTGAGGACGTTTATCTTTATTTTTTTCATTCAGTTGATCCAATAACGCCATCTAATATTCACTACTAATTGTTTTGCCTTTCTCAAGGTAGTCGATAAACAAAACTCCATGCGCATCCCAAAATACAGACGCAATAACCTTGCCAGCTGACGTTTGAGTTTTTAGTCGCTCTGGACGCCTTTCGCTGGCTACTGTCCACTCAGCTGACGATCGTCTTGATTCAGGTGTGTAGTAATGGATCCATGTTTCATCCATTGTCACATATTTATGTAAAAAAATCCTGTTTATTTGGCTTGAAAATCTCCAAACAACACTCTGAATCGTCGATGCTTTGTTGTTTTTGATCGGCAGTGAGCAAACGCGGCACCCACTTTGAACACAGCTTTCTCATTAACAAATGATCATGCAAAATTGCAAACACACTGCCTTCTGATACCCTTAAAATTATCTACTATCTCCAGCAGCTTCAATTTTCGATCGGCTAAAACGATTCCATGCTATTTTTTATGATTTCTGGAACGACTGCAGAATTTGGGCGACTTGAGCGTTCAGCGTCGTTTGTGTCTGAACGACCACGTTTTAAGTCAGCATACTATCTCTTAACAGTTGTTTGCGATGGAGCAAAGACCGTATAACACTTATCAAGTCATTGTTTTGCTTGTACAGTGTCCCCCCCCCCCCCATCAGAAAGCAATGTTTGATCAGCCCACGAAATTCTTTTTCATCCAAGGTTTCCAAACAGTTGCCACTGTTGCCACAAAAAACCACTGTAACTTTTCAACTAAATAAGATATTATCTCGAAATTTTGCAACGTGCCGTTTGAAAGTTAGCACTACTAGGTTAGGCTTAGAAAAGTTAGAAGGTAGCCTTATATATATGTTAGGCCCGGAACTTATTGAGTGATGTGTTATATATATATATATATTTATATGAGAGTAAGTGTTTTATTCTTAAGCATCAAAAAATAAAATATTCATAATGCAGCACCAAAATATTCAAACTAAAATTTAATTTATAACTTAAATTGTCTGGATTGGTTAAAAAAATCATTTATGAAATCCACAAATAGTAAAAACTATTTTAATAAAATGTTTGTATTAAAAATGTTTTTAACCATTATCGGAGTGAAAAAAGCTGCATTTCATATTTCTTATTCATATTTATTTTTTAATGAACGCTAATGACCCAATAGTTAAGCGGATATACGAACAATCAGAGGTACTAAACAACTCTTCTTGGGAAAAAATACATAAATGATGATGATTTTCGTAGTTTGATTTGAAACTCGCATTTTTAAGAAGATAAAAGAGCTACTAATTTCATACTAAACAGAAAATTTAAAAATAAAAATTTTAAATTAATTATTGCAGAAAATCTTCAACTAAACAAAAACTGTTTATTATATCTCGCATCATAATGTTTATCAAAAAAGAAGGAACATTATATTCAAAGACGAGTTGAAAAAGAACTTATCCGTGTATTTGTTTCCAAAACGTTATACTTTTAATTGGTCATTATTAAATTCGGATATAATGATCTTAAGTTATTTTCGAATCATTGCTTTTTTTACGTAAATCTCGCTGAAAATGTGAAACGTAATTACGTGCATGTTTTTCCTTAATTCTTATCTAGATTTTTGAACGCAACATTTCATTTTTTTCTGCCTTTAAATAATGAATTTATTCAGAAAATTTCACAAAATTATTTGTTGTTTTTATTAATACTTCGGCATTAGAATTTAATGAATCCATTTGGAAAGTATAAGCATTTATTTGTTTTCGAGTTTTAATTTTATGTGAGGAATATACATTTGGGATTATAAACTGAATGTTCAGATAAGTCTGTTTCTTAATGAGTTTCCATTTTTAAAGGAGCTATCTCTGAAGCAAAAATTAAAGGAATCCAGTTTTTTCATTAAATTATCTCAGTTGGATACATTTTTTAAAATCATTACTACGTAAATATGAATTTAATGAGCCAAAAATAAATATTATGTACAGTATATCTTTAAATTGTGTATGAAGTGGGAAATGAACAAAATATCAGTTCTTTTAACATTTTAGATTCATTCTTTTATTCCAAACAAAGATATATATTGTGATTATTTTCATCATACAAATTCTCTCTCTTCTCTCTGCCCCTCGCGAGCGTGCGTGTGCCGTGCGTGTGTGCGTGTGTGCGTGCGTCGTGTGCGTGGTGCGTGTCGTGTGTCGCATGTGGGCGGGGCGGTGTGTGTGTGTGTGTGTGGTGTGTGTGTGTGTGTGTGTGTGTGTGTGTGTGTGTGTGTGTGTGTGTGTGTGTGTGTGTGTGTGTGTGTGTGTGTGTGTGTGTGTGTGTGTGTGTTATTTAATAACTATATTACTCTTTGAATTTTTTACCAGTATATATGTATATATTCAAATTTTCAAGGTTCATGCATATCACTTAAGCAGATAAGTAGGAATTTTTAAGTAATACTTTAATCGGCGAACTTTTAATATTAATATTTTCCAAAAAAATGCATCCGTTAAGGGGCAAAGCAGCAACTTCTAAATCAATTTAGGAGTATAAATATTATGCAATTTTTGTACCTATTAAATATCTCTCAAACAACATTTTTTTTTAAATATTTTATTTGGTTTACTAAGTAAAATCGCGAGCATACTTATCTAAACTTCATTTTACTTAAAATAATGAATAATTGCTTGAAACACTTTCTTATCTTACCTCTATTTTGGTACTTCAAGTGCCCAGTTGGTGCATGCGTACATATACAGAAGTGTGGGAGGATCCACGATCAGCCTTAAGGTATAAAATTATCTTTTGTCCTGGAATTGCAACTTTCAAGAGAAGCATTGTTGACAGAAAAGAGCAGGAATTTTCTTCGTTCAAAATGTGAAACTTCGTTAATCGTCTTATTGTCTGAAGAGAACACCTGTTTCGAGCAACAAAAGGAGCTTTTTCAGGTAAAAGGAATGAGAGAAGGAGGAAGTGAAAAAATGTAGTATATGAGAGTCATGCCATACAAGGAATTAAATAGAAAATCTTTTTTCACAATAGAAACTGCATCCCTTTCAATAAAAAAGGTGAGAAGTTTTTTTTTTATCAAATTGTGAATTAAAACGCATTTTCTTTGAAGGGAGCTATGCAGGTTCTTTGGATTATGTAGAGTAACAAAAAGGGAAATTTTTTATGTAACTTTTTGTAAATTCTTTAAATTTCATTTGTGATGTTACAGACTGAAAAAAAATGTAAAATAGGTTTTCAATTATGTAAAGAATGCTAAAAGTAATCGTATGTGTAACGCATTTACAACATACGTAACAACAACGTAACTTTACAATTTTAGTTGCGATTGAACTTAATTTCAAGAAAATTTTATTTGAACAATCTTTTTTCGGGCAACTTCCGTTAAAAACATCCTTCTATTTATTTTATTCATTCTAAAAAAAATTTAAATTTCCAAAGGTAAAGATATATTTTCAAAAGAATTTATTTTTAAATAATTCGAACTAAGTTTTGAACAGCTTTTGAATCAAACGTTATGTAATCGTTATTTTGCAGATATAAATTCACGAAATAAATTTGAAATAATTTTTAGAACTCTATTTTTTTTTCCGGTACATTCCCGTTAATATCGTTTTGCTTATGTTTGACATTTTGACCATTTTGAATAAATTGAATCCACGTAGTTATTTGTGGTCACCGTGACCTAGTAGTTGTGGTCACAGACTCGGAAGCGGCGTGTTCTGAGTTCGAACCCTAGCACCATGAAGACCCGCTTTATAGAGGAGCTGATGCACGTAAAATGTGTCGTGACTCTAATTCATCACATTGGCGGGGTGTAGGAGAGTGGAGTATCTGATCACATGTAGCGTTCTCATCACTTGGCGATGGCTTAGAATTGCAAGATTTGTCACCCCATGCCCACGTGTGCATGGGTGACTTGTGCCCATGTACGGGTGCATGGTGATCCGTGCCCCATGTTACGGTTTGTTATAAAAAAAACACACACATCATCCCTACTATTACTTACATAAGCATTATATACGCATTTATATCTCATACAATACCTTGAAATGTCATTACTATTCAATAAATGGATGAGAATTTGATTAAGAAGCAAATAAGAATTTTTTTTTATTTTCGAAGTTCCTTATCTTACATTGTGATTCAAAAATACATAAACTTACTTTCTTATTTCTTATCATAATAGAAAAGGAATCAGTTTTTTTTCAAAAAAAATTCCTTTTCTTCAAGAAGATTTATTTAAAAAATTGTTGCAGATTTGAAAATGCTGACTGTTAAGAGGTTGTGACAATTTACAAAGGGATAACTAGAGATATTTTTATATTTTTCCCGAATAATTTTATCTTATTGTTTTTAAGTAGCTTTCTTTTTTTAAAAAAATAAAAAAGTGCGTGTTATTTCTCTCTATTTTTTTTCTTGGATATATGAGAATAACAATTTCCATAATGTCAAAGAACATTTCATTGTTTTAAATAATCTGAATGATAAGCTATAAATTATAGATCGATTTTCAAAGAAAGGTTATTTAACAGAATTGTGTAAAAAAATTTCGTTAGTAAAGGCAAAAGCACATATTTTTTGCAACATCATCAAAGTTCTACAGTTTCATTTTGAAAGAAGATAGTTACATTTTTACTATTCCGTATTTTATAATAAAAGATAAATCCCTTTTTTTAAATACAGTTAATGAAATAAATTTCAGAGTTTCGGAAAGTATTTTTTATAAAATAATATGCAAGTGAATGAATTAATGGTTCAATAAACATAAGGACAATTACTTTAAAAAGTACCCAAAAGAAGCTTCACACACAGTAGATTTTACATCGTAAGACAAAAACAATTTTTTAATGTAAGCTTTTATAATAAAAAATTTTCTTATAACATTTGTTTTTAAAGGACAAAAAATTATATGTAGTCAACAGAGCTTTAATAAAGTAAATACAGTCGACTCTCGATAATTTGAAGTTGAAGGGACAAATGAAAAACTTTGAATTATCAAGAGTTCGAATCATCAAGAGGGTAGGAAAAATCTCCCAAAATACACCAAGAGGATTTTTTCTAACACATTTAAATTTGAAGCTATGTAATATAACAACAATTGTGTACAAAAGTATAAACTTATTTTAAAGTATTTTTAAAAAGTACATATTATATGCAGTATAAATATTAAACAGAAGTTAAAATTCCTGTATTAAAAGAATCCATTTATGTATTAAGAACAGCTATTAAAAGAATACATGCTGTACATAATTAATTTTTTTGACGAAAAATCTGTTATCTTTTTTTTTCTTTTATGACATCAACCTTACTTTGTCAATAGATTTTTCTAGAATAAATGAAGCTTGAAAAACGTATGCATCAACATGATTTTGAAGGGAAAAGTTGCATAGTTTGCTTAGTGACACTTAAGCAGTGGCGGCGTTAGGCGTCGGCAACCGCCGACGGCCTCGCGCTTGAGGGGGCCTCGCAAAGTTTTTAATGATTTATAATTATTTAAATTAAATTAAAATTTTTAATTATAAAAAATTATATTTGTGTAATTTTTGTCATCATTTGATTAACAATAAATCCGTTTACACATACATTAGTTTAACTATAATTCGGCTTATGTAATTTAACGTTTTCTTGACTAGGAAAAAAGGAGGCCTCGCGAACCCTAATTTCGCCGACGTTCACGCGTGGTCTAGCGCCGCCACTGCACTTAAGCTTCTGTGAGAGTTATCGGAGTCATCTCCGAAGGTCATCAAAGAGTCTACGTTACATGGAGACAAGCAGAGACAATACAACACAAAACATATAAGCTCCAACCTGTTTGCATCACACGATAGTGAGTCTAAAAATTGCCCAGAGTTTTATTAGATCACTTCGAATTATCACGTGTTGTATTCTGGCTGGCCACATATCTTACTTCGAAATATTGAGTGTACCAAAACGTATTGTATAGTTTGAAATATCAAGAGTTTTTCTAGGGACTGAGCATATACTTCGAATTATTGAGAGGTTCGTATAATCGAAGGTTTGAATTATCGAGAGTCGGCTGTATATACATACTCTTAAATAATTAATTCTAAAAATAAGGTGGCATTTCATGTTTACAAAAAAAAAGATATTTATAATTAATTTTGTGTTCATTTGTAGCTAGCTTTTTTAAATGCGTGCGTATTAGAGGAAGAGTTTTTTTTTCCCATTTTTTTCAAAAACGTGAGTTTAATATAGTCGTTGTTATTTAACCCTATTCAAATAATCAGTATAATAAATCATTAATAATATTACAAAAAATAATTAATTAATCGAAACAATAGCACTAAAAACAAACTTATTTATATTTAGGTATATACAGATAATTTATCAATATACAGATTTCTGTAGTCACTTGATATCTCACTCACCTTTAGCTTCCAAAAGCCTGAAACTGACTCAATTTCACACCTAAAAATAAAGTTCTAATTCACGTGAAATATTGTACTCAAATCTCTATCATTCAGTCACTCACAAATGCTGTCATTTATTAGTAAAATAAACAACTACTTTAAAACGCGATAGACGTATTCTTAACGTTTGAAACAGAGCAAAAGTCAGATGAAAGCGTGTAGCGCGTCCACAAGGCTGAGGGATCGATTGAATTGAACGCGTTTAGCACGTTCGTAATGCCCTAAGAGTTAAAAAGAAAGTTGCACGGGGATTTTTAATAAAATCAAACAGTGTACAATCCTATTACTAAGTTTTAATCATTTAATCATTTTCAAAAAATATTGTGTTTCCATTAATTTAAAAATCATTCATCTTTAAAAGTATTATTCTGCCTTTCTCCCTTTCTTAGTGAGTTTTTAATGGGTACTGTAACAAAATTCCATCTTTTTTGTAAGCTTTCAATTAGCAAGAAAAAAAAAGAACAATCGCATTATTAAAAACAAAGTTTATATTAAAAAAGTATATAGTTTGTACTGTTACATCTTTTGAAAACAACTGATTTAGTTGTCTTTGATCAACTAGTGCATCGGTTGACACAAGTATTAGAGAAAATAAACTCTTAAAGGATAACTAGTTTTATCCAAAGTACATTTCAAAAATTTTATATATGTGCGTATTATATTATTATAATTAATATTAAAATAATAATCTTTTTAGATATGGTTAAATTATAAAACGGTTATATCATTAAAATGAACTTTTTTTTAAAAATTTATTTTTGTATCTGAACTGAATTGAACTCAGCCAGCCCATGAAGGCCAAATTCTACTGTGCCTACTCAGTTTAAGTGAACTTAGACGCTGGGGTTCATGTGCAGATGTTTCGGTCAAGTGATCAGTTTGACGCGAAACCCCCACTATTCAGATCCTAAGAAAGCTTGGTGCTCATTTACCGAATGAGCTTGGTGCTCATTTGAAGAGATGAGAGGCTGATTCGACCTTGCCCAGTCCGGGATTATTTTTGTATCTAATTGGACTAAAATTACAGCATTAAAAATTTACTGTCTTGAAAAATTACGTGTGTGAATGTGGGAAATATATTAAATTTTTTATTTCATATTAATTTCCCATATCAAATTCATTGTTATATATATATATATATATATATATATATATATATCAGGTCTAGAAACTTTTGCTTCAAAATTAAGTAAATAATAAATAGAAATAGAGCGAACTCTTTACTATCGCGTAAGAATTTGAGGGTAAATAAGACTACTCTAAAGTAGAGCAAGCGCTGACATGAGATAGAGCATAAGCGGAAAGAATAGCTGGTGACTCCTCACTGCAATGTTGTCTTTTGTTCCACTCGGTTGCGTGCCAAAGAGCTACCATTTTGGATTTAATATCTTTGAAGAATACTAAAGAAGTTATTTTAGATATGAGAGATGCTCTCCTCATTTTACCAGCGGGCCTTGATCTGTCATATTTTGTACTAATTTTGCCATATAGTAGTTATATATAGTAGTAGCTATAATTAGTAGTATATAGTAGTATACCGAGTAGTTTTGAACCTTGGTCAAGTAAGGAGGACGACACATAAACTTGTATCCCCTCCTCCTAACTACCGCGCCATATCAACGGGAGGACATTGAGCCTTGGCAGATTTAACATGGATCGGCCCCCATCTACAAGGCGGGTAATTTATATATGAGCGAAAATATTTATATATCTTCTTTCTTGTTCTCAACTCTTTTTTTAGTTATTTAGTTTCTACGATAAATGTAGTTGAAACAAAATCTAGCTGTTATTCATACTTTTTATACGCATTTCTAACGTTTTTAGAATCCAAAATTTGTTACAAAAAAAACAAAAATGCATTAAGCCATTTAGTTATTTTTAGCATCGGAAACCAAAAGTGAAGATATTGAAATACACAATAACCTCCGAAGAAATTCGCTACAAATATAAATTCCTGTTCAATCCTTCATACTGCGAAAAAGTCTTATTTTCAGGTTGCTACAACTGGGACAAAATGTCATCGAAAATGGCTCTTCATAACAAAAATTTAGCTTTTGTGATTTAAGATGTAATATGTGTTCTCTAGTTTATAGTAGAGAAAATTGCAATTCAGAAAGTCGAATACGATATTTAAGCAGACATTTCCACCAACAGTTGATAGTTTTTGTATGACGTCCACGATGCTTTCATAACATCTGAAATATGGGAAGTCATTTTGAAACTGCTATTTTCGTAGGGTTGAAAAACAATTTTTTTCTGCTCCTAAATATGTTGCAAAACAAATATTTCTTTCATAAGGTGTGTAATTTTTTTATAGCAGACATCTCTTTAAAACGGAAGAAAAAACATTTTTCTGAAGGAGAGAGTTATTGAATATATAAAAATCAATGATAAATGTTTCTATTTCTATAGAGAGATAGGAAGAGAGAGAGAGAGAGAAATATATCTTTTATATTATTAACACCCTTTTATAAGCGTCCTTTGTATGTAACGGAACCTTTGAACTTAAAATTTTAACCCACTTTAAATGATCAGATTAATTCAAAATTTTGCTCACTCGTCCAGGACCGATGACAATACAATAATTAATTTTTTCCATTATCCTGATGAGGATCATCAGGATTAACGATTTCCCATTTCCAGATTCCATCTCGCATCTGCCGACTAATTTCAGATCCCATTTCCAGATTTGGCGGCTAAAAGATGAAGTTATAACTTAGTTCGGTCAAATATAAAAGGGTGTTTTTCAGTTCTTTTAAACTATAATTTATTTTTATTTACTGTTTTAAGTTAAAAAAATTCCAGTGTGGCTTATGTTTCTTCTTATTCTAACACAAATGAAATAATATATTTCTGTTTTCTAAGGAAGATGAATAATCGTATCCCTCCCCCCCCCCCCTCCGCCCATTGTCTATCCTTAAAAATTATTTCCCTTTTTCTCTTTCTCATTATACCTAATTCAATGACAAATGAGTTTTGTATGTTACTTGAATTTTTTTAATATTTATTTTTAGTAAATTCGATATTCATTTCAACGTATTATTTCCCTGTAACGTTTTATGAATGTAATAATCCTTAATAATGAAGGGTGAAAAAACGCTTGAGTTTTTTTGTTTTCATTGTATACTTGTTACACGATTAATGCTTTGTTTTGGAAGTAAAAAATATATTTATATGAATTGTTCTTTATAACATTCAAAATATTCCTAACTTTTAATTCATTTATTCTTGATCTTTTAATATTCTTTTTTCAAAAATTTGATAAAAGCTATCTATATTTTATATGGGATATTTGAAACAAATAGAATCTGAATTAACATATAGCAGCTAAATTTTTTTTTTTTCCTGTTACATCTTCTATTCAAAGCTTCTTTGACCTTTTGTTTAACCAATATAAAAATAAAACAGTTGTAAACGAGATACATTATATCAAATGAAAAGAGAAAATAAATTCTGTAGAATTCTGTTTCTTTTGAATTTTTATACCTTTTCTAACCACATTTGTCTATATTGACGTTAAATATTCTGTGACTTAGATAAAGCTAAAAGATAATGTTTAAAAATTAGTTTCTAATAACAAAAACTGGGGCTTGAAATACAAATTTCAACGTTCAAAATAAAACACGAGGAAATATTGGATATTTTTTATCATTATCACATAAGAAAAAAATCACAATTTCTATTTAAGTATGAACTTTATAAAGCAAGTTACTTCTTCCAACTTGAATAATAAATACACCCTGTTGTTTTTACTTTTAGATAAGCAACATATTTTCTTTTAATCTGGTTGAATATTTTAAGAACCGCATTAAAATTTGTAATATCCATATTACTTTACCCTCTGTTAGAACTCTAATTTAATGCATGTAAATAAAGTGCTACTACTTGGGAGATTCAAAGCGTAGAACTTAAAATATTGCTTATTTACACAAGTCTGAATTTTTAATATTATCTTTGTTAAGTACGAGGAATGATCAGAATAAAAGGTTACAATCCGCAGCATTTAAAAACTACATATTGTGGAGAAATTTTGTTTCCACAAAGTGGAGACAAATTGCGTTATATTTGTCATACAGCTGTTTACGGGTCGGTAGTGAAAGTTCTTAGACGGTTCAGGACGATTGAAATGGCAAAACACTTAGGAAATAGGTCTCGTTAGGAAGGGCAAGCCATGATTTGATTTTTATGGACAAAGAATATGTCCGAATCTGATATTCACAGACAAATCACGGAAATTAATGGTGAAAAAGCAATGAGCAGACAGCATGTAGCGAAATGGTGTCAATCTTTTCAATCAGGCAGACAGGATGTCGAAAACCGCAGTATGGCAGGGAGCGATAGGCCAAGTTCTTCACGGCACAAATTAAAGAAATAATTCAAAATGATCGACGGGTAACTCTGAGTGAAATCTCGTCAGAACTGGGACTGAGCTATGGTAGCGTGCAGCATATCGTTTCTGATGTGCTGCGATATTCCAAGACAGTGCTGTGAAAACATCCGCCGAGACCTGTCTCAATGGACAGGGACCTGTTTTCTACCAAGATGGGTTAAGCAAATTCGTAGTGAGTTCTGATAAACGCCTAAATAGACTTGGTGATTATGTTGAAATATGATAGACATATGTCTCTTAATTCCATTTTGTATTTTCTGTTTATTGTTAATAAATATTCCTCATTTCGACTTGTAACCTTTTTTTATCAGCCCTCGTATTTAAAATTCCCTTGCCTCTCTCTCTCTCTCTCTTTCCTTTTCTTTCAGCAGCATGAAGCTGGAATGATACAAAAATCAAATTCTCTCAAAGGAAAGAAGACGGGATATGAAAATAATCAGCATCTAAGCACAATCGTACAACGTGGAAGGGAGAATGATATCTTAAACTATGAATAAAAGAAAAGTTTTACATCAGATTTCTTATTCAAAAATCTCATTTTAATATTTGTTGCTTCTAATAAGATCATTTTATGCTGCGTATAAGAAGGAGAAATAGCTACCGATAGATGTAAGATCGTGACATGGCGTAAGTGCCATTTACCATTTCGCGATATTGTTAATGCACACAATGCTTCGGAAACTTTTAGTATTTGCGACCCAATGTTCAATCATAATTTTCATCAACTCCCCCTCCCCACACTCCATACAATAACAATATATTAAAATCAGTAATACTATATTTTGTTGCTAAAGCTACAATACGACTGTAACATCTTAAGTGCCACCCACGTATATAAACGTTTCTCTCAGCCAATGCATTAATTGTACCAGATGTATATATAAGTCGATATAAGTGCGATCTTTTTTGTGCGCTGCATAAAATTATTTCGAAGTCTTTACAATGTAAAAAAGGACCTTAACAGAGAGTGTTTGCGAAGGATGTACTTACTTCAGAGGATTTATATATTTATCCTTTTTCTTCCCCTCTCCCAATATATCGCATACACGTACCTACGTAGAAAAGGGTGGCATTAGGGAGCGAATCACATAACTTTTAATCCGCAGTTAGATACCATTTATAAACCGTACAAATAATCAAGATATGTTTTAATTTATTTGTATAATTTTATATATGACAAGCCCATGGGGTCGCAGGTAATTATTAAATTTGTTCTTAGCTTAGAATTGTTAAATTTATTATAAAACACACTGTGCAGTACTGATGCATTTATAAGTGTATTATATTAGTTTCAATGTGTATTTTATTTTTATTATGTCAGAATGTGTTTTGCTTGTTTACTTTCGGTAAATTAATAATTTTTTAAATAATCTTTTGTTTTTGACTTTTCAATATTCTCGCGTCCCCCTTGTAGAGTTATCACGGCCCTCAAGAGGGGCGTGGCTACAGTTTGAGAAACGCTGTGCTAATAGCATTTGTTGAAATCAAACCCCATGCCTTGTAGTATGGAATCTCACGGGTTTAAAAGAGTCATGTTGAACGCTATGCAGGATCTTAATGGTCCTTTACTACTAACGTCCAAGAGGACTTTAGTATGTGGCTTGGTGCCACATGATTGACCTTACAGGATCATACAGCCTCACTAAGGACCTTGAGTCAAGAAGTGAGTTTCATTGCAACCACATCTAAAGCAGCTCAGACTGTTAACAGTAAAACACGGTCTCTATTATTATGCCTTCCCATGATACTACATAAAGATGCGGAACAAAAGTAGTATTCCCAACGACCAAACTGGATACAGGAATGATAACATGTCATCTTTTGAGACCGAGTACTGTTCTGCTGACAGGATCTTGATAGATGGAGCACTGAAGAGAACCCACGTGGTCAGCTTGTATTCGATATTGCCACCCTGTACCTGCTGCGATAGTACAAGTAACGATTGGGTACACCACAAGAAACCTTCTTGTCCGCGTCGTCAGTAATCTTAACATCCAGTGTTACACTTCTCAAATTTAAAAGTCAATGGCTGTGCCCTATCTTTGAATTCTCGGAGAAGTCATCTTTTAATCAGGTATTCACTGACATAGCTATTCCTGAGAGGACCCTGTATCTAATTGCCTTGGGGGCCTTCCTTGAAGGAAGGAAGTGATTTGTTGGCACGTTGTTGTTGACACGCTGAAGTGGATACGTTAAATGTGTGCGAATAGAAGTTTAACGGAAGTTTGAAAATTAGTTGTTAGCTGAAGAGTGAAAAGCAGTGGAATTAATTAAAGATTACAGAGCGTGGAGCCATCGTCATTTTATCAAGCCGAAGAGAGTGCCTGAAAGTTCCAGTGTATGATCCGTTGCATTAAAGGTTCAATTACTGTGCACTTGATTAATTAGAAGCTAATTATTCGTGTGCGACGTAGTTATATTTGAGCGTATTTAAGCTGTCTTAGATTCAGTTGAGGGTCTTTAGTAGTATCCCCATGTTATAGAATCTCACCTCCGCACTCTACTATAAATCATAAGCCTTAATTAGAATTGTATTGTGTCTGTTTGACAATTGTTAATAAGAATTAATAAATCAAATTAGATTGGAAATAATGTCTGTGGATTATTCAGTTCCTCCTACACATCTAGCCGGGTTTACAGGTAGACAAGAGGGTTCGGATGTAAGAGGTAACCGAGCGTTAATACACCGTAACTACCAAAAAAGACACATGTTTTGTATTAATTTTTATATTAGTTATACTCGCCTAAGCTATTTTCAAATTTAGTCTTGTATTGCTTCTATTATGCTGTATACCTACAAAACGTAAAATTTTGTTATTGGAGTTTCGTTCTTGTATTTTGAGTGGCAAACAAAACGTATATCGTATATGTAGCTCAGAAAAAAATTTCAATGAATTTTTTTATTGTTTTAATTTAACTTTTTTATTCGTCACATCTTTCAAATTTTATGTGAAAAGTTTAATCACAGCAGAGTATATTTAGAAGCACTGAGTATAAAATTCTCGTATGTATCTTTTTTTATCAAAATATTCTATTCTTACCAGCACATTTTCAATTTATTATTAAAATATGATCGATAAATCTAATACAATTTCGCTGTTCTCCAAAATTAAACAAAAAAAAACACATTTATGAAAAAGTTTAAATTACTTCTGAACTTTTAACCTGAGCGTGGTAAAGAAGAAATGAAATATTTGGTGTAATTTCGAAGCCCCACTTTGTCGCCAGATGTGACTTTAACTGTAGGACTCCCATACTTTTCCGATAAGTTTATTCGAAACTTTTGCTGACACTATTTCGCAATAAGTACTCATTTTAATCAAACGCACTGTGTTATTCCTCTTCTCAAGGAGAATTTGATGAAAAATGTTTCTTTAAAAAGTTTCTAAATTTTCTTTTCCGATATTGTTTTTAAATAATTTCCTTTATTCCAAATATCGTTATCACCTTCCCCCTTCTTTTCAAACAAAGCTTTTAAAAAACAAAAACAAAACACAAAAATTCTTTCAAAATGAAATATGAATGATAGCTCCTTTATATATATATATATAAGAAATTGTGAAAAAATCAAGAGTATTCTACATGACAGAGATAGGCGAAATTTTAAAACCAAAAAACAAGATCAACAAACCAATATACATAAGGGAATAAATTGACCAAAATGGAAAACTTTTGTGCATTATAAAGCTGTAACAGGCTTAGGGCAGTGAAGTAGGGTTAAGCTTGCTTTATCGGACACTAATGTTCCTTCAGCAGCAGATTTATACATAATAGTGCAAAAAAATGAAGAAAATAAACCAAGATTGGAAAAACATTTGTACCTAAGATTTGCACGTGCATTAATCAATTAAAACAGGGGTTCTTAAACTTTTGATATCCCCGGCTTCCTTTATGTATCAGCCCAACATCGAGGACCCCTCCTCCCCCTAAAAATTTTTTGGATCTCTTCTCTCTTCCTCTCCCTGACTCCCAACACATGGCTGTGTTATTTAAGAGTAAGCTAATAAGATGAACTATGAAATTAAATCATCAGAAAATATTGTCTATTTTTGGTAAAATTCGCAATTTTAGGGTTGTCAGATACCTCAAATTACATATGTAAAACTCTAATTACATATGTATAAAAAACATTTAAAATGTTACAAAATACTAGATTCGAAAAAATAAATAATGTAGACACAAAAAAATAAAGAATACAGGCACCATTCGATTTATGAAATCGAGATGGATACAATCCTTATGGTTTTGGCATGCTATGTGAAATCAGTTCTTAATCTTTTCACATGTGTTTGTACCATATATTTTTTGAAAATATTACATTTTAGCAATAGATATGTAGTTGCAAACAACAAAAAAACTGAATTAATATTCGTGATCGAAATACATATTATAATAAATATTCTTATTGGGGAAAATTAAGCGATCAAGTCTAGGAATGACACATCTTACAATTTTTCTACAAGATCTTTCAGCGTCTGTAATAGAGAGCAATCTTAACTTAAGACGAGACCTTCATGGACCCCTGGAAAGGCGCTGCGAACCTCGAGGGGTCTACGGACAACAGTTTATATAAGAACCGCTGTATTTATTTTTATTGAGAGCATTTATATACCCCGTGCACCACGCAATGTATCACACGGGGGCTTACAATACAAAGGAAAGAAGGAAGGATTACAACACAAGCATCCATGCCTTCTCCGGGATTCGAACCCAATTCCAAAGACACCGCAGTCAGCGTCACTAACCTCTATACTGGATGGGCGGCAACCACTGCGTTAAACAAGTGAAGCAAAATGAATGCTTAATATGTGTTGGAAATAGTAGCTAAAAGAAACATTTAAAAACAGCAAACATAAATTCAAGAATTTCTAAGAATTTCGATAAATGGAAATTAAAAAAAAAGAAACTAAACTATGTATATAAATACAATTTTCTTTTGTCTCGGAAGACATTAAACTGAAAGTTATTTTAGTCTATGTCAGCATCTGTAAGACAATTCTGGAACTAAATAATTTAAGCAAGCCTTACTATCCGGCGGGTAACGCGCACTTTTAACACATAAAAATAAGATCGAAATTTAAGAGTGCAAGTTATACGCCGGGTATAAAAAATGGGAGTTTTAAAAAAATAAAAAATGAGCACAGAAAAAATTAGACTCTTTTACATGTATCGAAATACAGTTTTTTTTTTTAAAAAAAAATGATATTCTTTATGAATTTGAAGAGTTACATTTCTAGAGATAAACCATTTTTTTTTCTAAACTTTGAAAAAATATCTCGAAAAAATGACTTCAACCTATAAGAGCATTGTGCAAGTACATTTCAAAATTATTCGTCAAAAAAAGGATGCACGTTACACAGTGAATATTCCTAAAAACTAAAAATTGCTTTAAAGTGTAAATGCGCGTTTATACGCCGCATTTTCGGTATATATGTTCGAATTCACACAGTTGGTAGACATCCTTTTTAAGGTTTTCGTGCCAAATTCTTTCCAATAGTTGGGGTATATCAGCATCAATCTGAGCAGTCCCCCGGGTAATGACCACCGGCGAGTACCGGAAAAAGTAGATAGCGAGTGGTAGAGCATCGGCTCATCAAAAGGAGTGCGTTCTTGTTTTTGAGAAATTTAAATGACAAGAGAAGTGATTGCAAGTACCAAAAAAGAAATTATTTTTTATTACGTCCGACTTTATAATATATTATGGGACCGTGGGTAGCCTAGTGGTTAGAGCATTGGACTCCAGACCGGAAGGCCTGGGTTCGATGCCCGATACCACCAAATGCCCACCGAGTATATACGGAGAATGTGCTCGTTAAATCAGTGGGTGTGAATGGTGTCGCCATCTATCCTGTTGTACCGAGCAAAATCGCACTGTCACCTTCATGGGGGCTCAAAAGCTTAGGCTAACGACAGGCGTAAGACTCTAGCCTTTAGCCGCCATGAATTTCGTGGCATATAAGCAACAACAACAACAATATCATATTAAAAGGTAGTAAGATTTAGGTGAGACATATGAAAATCAGATAAATACCTCTCAGGAAGAAAATGTTATTCACATACCTATCCACCTAAGGACTACTAAATGAAATGTTCCTTCAGATTAATAGCTTTCGGTTGTCAAATGGATAGATGAAACCTTAAAATATTTACTTAGTGCTATTTTTGAGCACATATGACTTGCCAATAAAAAATATCAAAATAGATATTTTAAAACATAAAGCTCAGTCTGGCAAAAACAAAATTAGGTAATTAAATATTCACCATTCAAAATTTTTGCCATAAAAAATTTTTAACGTTGTTTCTGTTGCTTCAAATCCCCTTGGAGCGGGAAAGCCTACACAAAGTCCATTTTACTTTTCCGCATGAGAATGTCTGTCACGATCCAGGTCTTGATCTCCAAACAACTGTCTCAGGGAAATGCCCCAGCAGTCCAGAAAAAGGGAAAGAGCAGGAAGAGAGCAGGAACAGGGAAAGAAAGACTTTACCCCCTGCACAAAGGTCATAGCCCGTAGGTGACCACTACTAAAGAGCGCCAAGGTCGTCTGAAGAGCCCTGGATCTCCTGTACTGTAGATAGGCCAGTGCAGGAAAAGTTTTATGTAAATACATAAAACTTTACACGAACTATGTTTTGTCCAGGTATAAAAATTATTATTCCTTTTCTTTATGTTTACAAGACGAAATATAAACGAAGCTCAAACCATAATTTGATGAAATATTTTAAATAAATTTAATGTATTACTTACGCTTTAAAACATTTTTGTGTGTCCTACACAACCTGTTTTTTTAACTTAAAAAAGAAACAAGTAATTTTTAGTTTATTTAACTTTATTTAAGTTTTAAAGGACTTCTAAAAAAGTATAATTTTAAAGAAGGATAAAGTTTTAAGTTCTCTAAATGAGTTTTTCACATTAAATGGAAAAAAGTCAAAGGTCTACTGTATTATTCTTTTTTCGTTGTGATAAAAACACAAAGGTCATTTAATCTCTTTTTTTCCTTTTAAGAGCTAAAAAATTCAACAACCGCATTTTAAAGTAAAAGCTAAGTACTAAATCGTATTTAAGCTTCTTAATATATAATTTGTAAAAAAGGAATGCAATACGCCTACTGAATATTTTTCCCTCTTTAATACTTTAATATTTTAATGGGAGTGCATATTCCTTTTCTTAATAAATTCTACTTTTTCTTAAAGTTTTATTGTTTGAAGGTAAGTGATAAGTTATAATCAATATTACGTTTAGCTTAAGTTTCTTGGTCATACAAGATAAAAAAAACTATTCCGGTTCCAGTTTAAGAGATAATTAGTTTTATTTAGCTAAAAATAGAGAAAGATTTTATCAGGACTTATCAACACGAGAAAAAAATGCCTCTAATTAATGAATGATACCGGTTTCAAAACTTAATTTTCGTGTTATACTTTTTTAAAAGATATAAAAAGAAATCTAATACAAAATTAACATTATCCTTTGATCTTCTAAGGTTCATAAATTCAGAGTTTCTAATTAACACCGTTCTATTAATATTTAATTTTAAAAAAATAATATAATATTTATATTATATGTATAGAAATATATATATTAATATTTTATGTATTACCTGAAATTTAAAACCGCATTTTGTACAGGATTCCAATTATTGTAAAAGTCTCATAAAATTATATAGAGTGATTGTTTTGTTTTTTCTCTTTAAAAAGCCGTGCATTGTATTATATGATGTTCGAAAAATGTTACTTTCAAAAATGATTTTAAAATAAGCAAGGATTTTCACTTACTGTTTGTAACGTTCATAAAGAAAAGATCGAAGTTTCTGTTTAATGAAATGTCAATTAGATGGAGCAATGTCCCCGTTTTCCAACATTCTCGTTTCAAAAGGGCTTCACCACCAGAACAAGTGCAAGTTGTATAGCATGGTTTATCGAATTTCAATCTGCAACATATCTATAGGGTAAATAGGGTGCCACCACACTGGAGTTTGGAAGTGAAAAAAAGTTCCCCAGGGGATGGATAAAAAGAGGAAGTCCAATACCGGGACCACCTTGATCTCTAGACATGATACCTTGGGACATGGTTGGATCCTAGCAGAATCCGCTCCCTTGGAGCAAATTATTTTGGTTGGCAACAATTGCACCATATTGATAACCCTACTTTGATACACTAGGTATAGTAAACCTAACTATTTCTTGAATTTTCGTATTTTGCCATTTTGTCTGTGGGCATTTCGAATTTCGCCATTTTGTAATTGGACTCGGGGCTGGAGTATATGAGTGAGTATTTCTTAGAATTTTTTACTTTGTTGATATGCGAAAGGTTAGAAAGAATTGATTGAATGGTGTGTGAAGGAAGAATTGATTGCTTCGAATTACAAATGTCCTAAATGTAATGAGAGAATGGGATTATATATATATATACGAACGAAAAAGTGTTGTTTTGGATGGATCTGAATGAAGATGTCGAAAAAAATATCTGAATGTGCATGATGTTTGCAGAAGTTGCGCTGTACCCTCTACTCGGAAAATATCAGCAGTAAGAATGTAACTCTTTTATTATTTTAAACATATTTGATTAATTTCTGTATTGTTTACATACATTTTCATTACGCATCCACCTTGTCCCGCTATATTCACTTGCCCCCCTTGTCGTTTTCGCTTGGCGCTTTTTTCGGTTTTTCGCCAAGGATATGGGCTCTCCTAGGATTTTACACAATTCTAAATATAGCAACCATTCAGAATGTTTGTCCTGCAATGCTTCATAGAACGTGATCAGAAATCTCGTATAGACTCCATGTCTTGCGCAACTATTTGTGCACCTATTGAACTTGTGCAAAAAAAAATGCATTGTAAAAAAAACTTTGGTATCTTCTTATGAAACATAAGAAACCGTAAGTAAATTTTGCTTATTTTTAATTCACTTTTGAAAGTGTAGTCGTACGTTTTAGAAACCGGGTAAATCTTACTCTTTGAATTTGATTCTTTAACATTATCACAGAATGTATATCAAAGAAAGGATTTTTCCGCAATCATAATATGTCTTTTCATACCGCATTGATAAGTAATGTTACTCACGTCTATAGCATTCTTTAGTCTGCACGAGTTCGCTGGTTTATGCCAAATGATTAACAGCTTTTCAGTTTTTTGATTGCACATCGTACCTATCGATCCTGCCTTTAGTGTCAGTAAGAATGTCGGCGTCTGCCCATGCTGCCAGCAAGAATCTCCGTGTTACGTCTACTGTAATTGGCTATTTCCTATTGTTATCAAGCTCCTATTTTTACGAATGTGAAACAGAAGAACCCTTCTTTTAATCCACCCCAATAAGAGCAAAACTGTCGTTTTGTAGTAGATTCTGTCCCATTGTAGCAATCTTGGAAATGAGACTGCAGATAAATTGACCAAAATAGGATGCATGATTTTATTTGACACTTTTTGAGAAGGTTCATTTTGATCTTCTGCTTCAAAGATTAATTTGGATTCTGAAGCTTCTGGATCATCTTATCCCAGGTATCATGCGGTCACTGAATTCCGAATGAGGGCCCGGCATGGCTGTTTTTTCGCTCACTTATATCGATTTGGGATCGTCAACAGCCCTACATGACCCCTCTGTTGTAGTGGCACTGTGATGACTGCAAACCGTCTCTTTGTTTGCCCCGCTAGCTCTATTTTCTTTCGTCATTGGGAGACAAGGGACCACTTCTCTCATTTGAGATTTTAATTTTTTCTTTTGTAGTTCTGTATTAATTGCTTGTTTTTATTTGAATGCAAAACTGAGAAAGTATATAGGAGACTTATCGGCTCTACAAAACAAAACAAAAATACACATAATCTGATTTATCCTGTAAATGTTGCAACGCTTACCAATTTCAACGTTGATCACTGCGCTCCATACGCGAAAAACATCACACAAGTATATTTATGATCTGCTGTCCGTCGCTTTGAAAGTTTATACAAGCACGACGCAGCCACATTCCGCAACTATCATTATATTATCCCAAACACGATTGATAACTTCACTAATCGCATTTGGTTATAATCAATATCTGTGTTTCTCCTATTTTATTATACATTAAAAATATCTTTGCTTTGGTTTAATGGAGCTTGATGATATGGTGATCAAAATCCAGTTCAAATTGTTTATTTCCGTGTGGCTTATTTCCTTTTTTAAATGCACCTAACTCCAGACCGGAAGGTCTGGGTTTGATGCCCGAAACCACCAAATACCCTCCGAAAGCACACGGAGTAAGCACTCGTTAAATCAGTGGGTCCGAAAGTCTTGCGGGCGGTCACAGCAGAAACCAAGTATGAAGGATGATGGAGAACATTTCCCTTCCCTCCAGTTTCATGCCTAAATTGTGGAGGTGGAGATAGGTGGTGCCGCCATCTATCGTGTAGAAGTCCAACACGCCCTCTATCGTGTAGAAATCCAACACGCCATCTATCGTGTAGAAATCCAACACGCCGTTTATCGTGTAGAAGTATCGTGACGAGTCCTTCCCGAAGGGAAGGACTCGTCAAAAACAGTGCATTTTTCTTTTCATGAAGTACGCCACTAAGAGTATATTTTTAGCTATTTTATTTTTAATTCCTTGATCGTATGCCATATGTAATCCATAAGAATAGATGACAATTCGATCATTCATTTTAGCTGCAGAGAAAAATTAATGATACCCCATTGTATTTTCATACGAATTCCTTTGAATACCATTAGATCCCCCAATCATTGTTTAAATGATTTTGAAGTCATTGGATTACAGACTCCTGACTGGGTTCCGTCAAAGATCCTCAAGTGGAATAGTGAGGATTGCTTCAATTCAGACCAAAGTGGATGTTTGCTCCTTGTGTTATGCACTATTGTGGTTCCGGTAACATAATAGTTATAGTCATGGAATCGTGTGCAGTACTTAGTGGTTCGAGTCCTGGTGCCACTGAAGACCCGTCATGTAGAGGGGGCTGATGCACGTTAAATTTGTCGTGCTCAAAGACCTCTCGTTGGTGTGATGTGGTAGTTTAAACAGGAGGTGCTATAGCTCAATTATCGTCCTTATCACCTGGAAGAAACTCAAAACTACGAGGTTCGTCACCCATAGCCTTCATGTTGCTGTATATTGTTACTTTAACATAACTCTCTAGGTGCTGTTAAGCAAAGGTTGGCTATGTGTCATCAATTATCAATTAAGAGCTTAGGTCCTTTCTTTATCTCTACCGTGATTATGTTCTAGTATCTCTACCGGGTTAATTACAAGATAAGAAAAAAAAAACAGTAATTGTAACTTTCTCGAAATGTGAAACTAATGAAAAAAATTCCCCATATATGAAAGTTAAATTTCTCTCGAGAAATTTTACTCTTAACATTCTTACAATGTATTTCCCAAATTTCTTTCTGTCTGTTGATGCATAGTAATTATTTTCATATAACATGTTGAATAAAATTAAATTTTTTGCTTGTTAATTTACACAGAAAAAAGAATTAGTTTAGTCTAAGTGTTTAAAAGAAATTATTAATATATCATATACTTGCTTCGCTTTATATCTAAGAATTATAATAGTTAAGCTTCAAGAAAAACTAACAATACATAGAAATAAGAGAAACGTATTTATAATGGAAGAAAATACTTTTAAAATAACGCATATAATGATCATTATTGTTGCACGGGAAAAAAATCTTTATTCTTATGAGTTTGTCTTGGAATGAAACTACCGAAAAATGTAAGAAATAATATATTCAAATTATTTCCTTATCATTCTCATGCTAAGAGAATCTCAAAAGTTTTGGAAATGTAATGACAAAAGCAAACAAATTTTAAAAAAACGAAGATTTTCTACAGTGCCTTTTAAAAATTGGAAGACAAATCACCAAATATAAAGCAAAGTTATAATAGTGCTTCTAAACTATATTGCGATTTTTATATATATTTTCAAAATCACATTCCTCATCGTTCTTTTATTTATTACTTTAGCGAGCTGAAAATTTCAATCAGCATTTTTTTAATCAATCGCTCTGAAAGTATTCGGAAATATTCCATCTATTATTTTATTCTTTGAATTCTAAATCATTTTTATTTTCAAAGATAATCATATCCATTAAAGAATAAAGAAAAAGTATTCTATTTTACCTCAAACACTATTAATAAAAGCAGTTCAAAAAAGACTTTTCTTTAATTTTTGCTAGTATCTTTCCTTCTTTGTTCAATCTTCCGTGTATAATTGAAAGTAAAAGAAAGAAATTCGTGTTGCGAGAGTAATTCTCCTTTAAAATTAATGAAACAATTTTTATAACCTTTCGCGGAACTAAAAATTTAATTATTCTCCAATGACAGTGTGTGTGTGTGTGTGTGTGTGTGTGTGTGTGTGGTGTGTGTGTGTGTGTGTGTGTGTGTGTGTGTGTGTGTGTGTGTGTGTGTGTGTGTGTGTGTGTGTGTGTGTGTGTGTGTGTGTGTGTGTGTGTGTGTGTGTGTGTGTGTGTGTTCCCTGACAGAGGAATAAAAGCACTTAATTACAGTTCCCAATAGATAACTTGGGAATGACATGCCTTGTTTGCCGTATAGCAACGTTTCTCAAACTGTGGGGCGCACCCCCCCCCTTGGGGGAGTGACAACTATGCGAGGGGAGCGAGAGCTTATTGAAAAATCGAAAACAAAAAATGCATTTTGACGTAATAAAAAAAACGCACTTAAGCTGATATATTACACTTGTAAATATATCAGTGCTCTACGCAATGTATTTTATAATTAATTTAACAATACTAAGTTAAGAACAAGTTTAATGATTACAATGGCCCCATGGCATTGTCATATATAAAATTATATACAAAAATTAACACTTATCTTGATAATTTGTACGGTTTATAATTAATCCTTTAACTGCCGATTAAAAATTACGCGATTCACTTCCCAAAGCCAATCGTTTACTAAGTAAGCGTGTAGGGAGGGGGGAAGAAATAAAGAAGAAAATAATCTGAAATAAGTAAATCCTTTGCAAACATATTGTCAAGTTCCTTTTATTGCTTTCCAAAGCCTTCGGAATAGTGGCTTTATGGACAGCAGTGCACAGAAAATATACTCCGGAAAGACGTATATATACGTCCACGGAAATCAACGCTTTGGCTGAGTGAGACGTTTATATACACCGGTGGCATTTAAGGGGTTAAAGTCGTATCACGTAGTTTTAGCATCAAAGTACAGTATTATTGAATTCAATACATTGTTATTGTATGAGGGGGGGGGGCGATGAAAATTATGATTGAATATTGGGCCGCGAATATTGAAACTTTGAGCAGTACTGCCGTATAGAGCAAAAATATTCAAGTATTAGAGTCTACTTTTAAAGATATTTCTTATCATGCACCATTATTTGATTTTCGAAATTAGTTCACTATGTATATGTATAAATATTCCACAACAAAAGACATTTTTTGAAAATTGGGGGACATTTTCAAGAACAAGTAGCCAGAAAATTATACAATTTCAAGGTAGCTGCACATCACCCACTGATGTAAATCATGTTAAATGCGCAATATTATATTTTGGTACTTCTGTAGGAAGTAAGGGTAGGAAACTGACAAAGGACAATATCCGTGCTGTTATTTCTGCCATTATGGAAGTTTTTCTCGTTTTAGAAGGAGTGTGAAATAACAAAAAATTCTATACCGTTGCTTAGTGAGACAGATCAACTAGACAGATGATTTCCTGAAAATAATGGTCAGTAGAGGGAGGGTTACATTTTAAAATACAGGTTGACGGAAGCACCGAAACTCTGCAGTAAAAATTAAAAGTATGCGGTCAATTGGGTGTTGGTTTAGTGGTGCGGTCTTTGTCCCTTCTGAAAACGTGACCTGCCCATTTAATTCGTTGTATTTTGATCAAGTTAATGATGTCAGTTTCTTTATTTGACTGATAGTGCTCGAAATTTGATCTTCTTCGCTATGTTCCACTTTCCTGAATTTCTCCAAAAATAAATCTTAAAATCTTCCTTTCGTTGATACTTATCATGTTCTCATCTGCTCGAAACATGGACCAAGTTTCACATGCATAAGTTAATACTGATTTCAAAAGACTTTTATACAATAGAACCTTTGTTTTTCTTTTGATTAAATTCGATTTCATATATTTTCGTGTTCCATTAAGGCATCTGTTAGCCGTAGTAATTCTCTTTTGGATTTCAGTAGCACAATCGTTTCTGTAGTTAATTTCCGAATCTAATTAAGTGAAATTGCCAACAACTTCAAAATTATACTCTTCAATTTTAAAGTGGTAATTGTTAAAACATGATTTAGTGCAAGGCATACATTTGGTCTTATTATCATTGATTTTCAGTTCCATCCTGAGAGCTTCTTTCTCTAAATATGTATGAATTAATAATGATTAAATTAAAAATCTAAAAACCTAATCTAAAAAGGATTAAATTATATTTTACTCCAATTGCCCTTTTATATAATTATTCCATTTCTAATTATTACCAATTTATTCTTAACGCTGGCTTAATTAAAACAATTTTTCTACACTTATAAATACTTCTTAACGTTTTTTTCCCTTTTCAATTACTTTTAAAGTTTGAATCATGAAACAGATTGTTAATTATAAGATCACATTTCTTTTGAAATTTCTATCACAAAATAGAAAAAAAAGGAATCATAATTTAATCCTCTTCAAATTTTAAAAATGCATGAAATCTTTTTCAAAATGGAGAGATTTTTGTAAAAAGAAATGAAGGATGCTCATTAACGCTCAAAAAATATTTAAACAAATCACGAGCTCAAAATTAATTCTTTGATACTCTGGAGTATTCATTAAAACTGAAATGAAAAGGGAAAATTAATGGCAATGCTTTTCAAGTACCGATGAAATGGTGCTCCTGCTGTTTTCTGTGATAATTTAGATAACACACACACATATTTTGTGATTAACAATTATAAAAGGAAAAAAAATCTTTATAGCATTTCTATTTCAAGAAAGATAATTATTTTATTGAGATGAAATACCACCTTAAAAATAAGTGGAGCAAATAAAAGAAATCTTTTTTATTTTCCTACCAATTTTTAATTACAGAAATTTTTTATGTGATTAAAATACAAGACTAATGCTTTTAAAAATTTTATTTTGATTTCATACACATTTTTACTTATTATCTCCTTCAATATACAACTTTCCTCTATCCCTGCGATGGTCCATGAGAATCTTTTATTATTTAAAACAGTGCTGGTAGTCTTCTTGTGTCAGCTCCTATGGGACGCGTGTCGCTTTCTCTTTCACAGCTACAACGGAAATAAATCTTGTTTATTTTTATGCAGAATTTACCTTAATATATCCAACTACTTGCGACTTTTTTTTTTAAAAAAATGGAGATATGGGGATTTTTTGTGGTTTTTTTAGATTTGTTTAGTACATTTTAAGAAAAATTTGCTAAAATTAAGAACAGAAAAAGAAATTATTATTACAAAAATGGAAAAAAATAAGTAAAAATTTACAAAAGTAACCTAAACATGGTCCATTCTGTACCAAAGGCTTATGAACAAATTTTCAATTTTTCAATTCTGATGCTATGTTATGGAGCTTTGAAATGACCTTCAGGTTAAGATATATTTTAATTTTTACAAAAACTATAGCACTTTATCTTAGTTATTATATGAAATTGCTTTAAATACTGCAATTATATTCACATAAGGGACTGTAAATTTTGAAAAATTAAAAAAATATTCAATAAATGTTGTACAGAACGTTTTTCATCTTATTTTAATAGTAAAACAGAAAAATATGATATTCAACTGAACATTTTTTCTTCGTATATATAATAATTTGTGCTTTTAATTAATCTAAATTCTTTTTAGAGACTATGAACTTTTTAGAGAATTTTTAGAGGCTCTGTCATAAAATGAGCTCTACCAAACCCACTTACGAGTGGATTAGTTGATTTTAATTTACTTCATATTTGCTAACAATATGAGGGTTCTTGGTGACTATCTCGTAATGTTGAATCTATTCAAAAGAGACGAGGACGATACCTGAGTTGTGGTATTATTCTTTCCAAGCATCCACATTACGCTAATGGTACCATTTATGCAAAGTATGCAAAATGATTAATGTATCGTCTCATTAATAGATGGTGATACTAAATAATAAAGTACCGCAGAGTCTCGCTAAAAACTACTTGCTGAATCAGACATTAAATAGTAAAAATAAATAAATAAAAAATGAAAACATTCAGAATTTCCAAAAATAATTTTCCGTTACACAAAATTCAATTAAAACTGAGTGAAACTACAATTAATTGGAGCTATGTTCCCAAATTTATTTCGCGAGAATCAAGCTAATAGAAATAGTCTTAAAATTAGAAAATTATATATATATATATATATATATATATATACACTCTTCCTAAAGTTAAGCACGTAGAGAGGAAAATGCTAATTTCCGGAAGCCAATCAGAACTGAAGAGGATGCAATTCGCTGCAGAGGTAGATGGAAGTATGCAAATATTTTAGGTAACAGCCAATCGTGCTTCCATGTCAAGAAATATGCAAAAAGGGCAGTCTTATAAGAAGCCAGCTTTATGAAGGGTTACAGAAGTTGATTGTAAGTGCTGATAGAAGGTGTTTAAAACTTTCGTAAAATTTGTTTTCAAGACATACGTGTTTCTATGACTTCCAGAAAACGAATGGAAGATTCTGAGCACTGGCGTGCTGGTGGGGCGCATTGAAGCAGAACAGTCAATCACAGATGTTGCTCTTTTCTTCAGCGTTCATCATTCGTAATTTCACGTTTATAAAAACAATTCCAAACCACACAGACAGTTGTCCGAAGGTGGTCGCCCAAGGCTTACAACCCCCGCGGAAGATCGATATATTGCTATTGTAGCCAAGCGGAATCGCAGAGCGAGCTCCACACGTGTGACATCTATGGTTACAACGTCCATTGGTAAGCCTATATCTGCAGCTACTGTACGCCGAAGATTACATATGAATGGACTGTATGCCAGGGTACCTCGAGTTTATGTTCCTCTATCCGTCCAATCAAGAGGGGAACGATTAAAGTGGTGCCGGGAACATGGCAATTGGACTGACTGGGGCAATGTCATGTTTACTGATGAGTCAAGATTTGCTCTGGAGCCAAAAGACAAGCGTATAAGGATTTGGCGTAAATAAGGCTTAAAAACCGAATCAGCAATCAGCTTAAAAAAACCGAACACCACGCATTCCGAGGCGGAAGCATTATGGTGTGGGCAGGGATTTCATTAGGATACAGCACTGACCTGCACATCTTTAAACGGGGTTCTGTGACGGCTATCCGGTATCGAGATGAAGTCCTAGAACCCATTGTGAGATTGTATGCTGCAGCAGTTAGCCCTACTTTTGTTTTAATGGACGATAATACACGTCCCCATAGAGCTGACATCGTCGATGACTACCTGAAGAGTGAAGGGATTGCGCGTATGGCGTGGCCAGCATATTCGCCCGACCCTAATCCCATTGAAAATCTTTGGGATGCTCTCGGCCGGTTGCTGTATCTTCACGTTTCCCACCTCCAGCCACTCTTATTGAGCTGGAAACTGCTCTACAAGAAGCATAGCGATTGCTTAATTCTGTGGTGGTTGACCACCTAATTGAAAGCATGGTCAGAAGGTGTAACCTTTGCATACAAATGAGGGGGAATCACATACCCTATTAATTACTTTTTTTTATTTTATGCTGTTTATTTTTACTTTATACATAATTCTGTTTAAGTCTCCAGTATGACATTATCTGATAACTTACAAAAATTTAATATTGTTTTCATTTCTATATATAATTATTGATTTTGTTTTATGAATAAATATATATGCTACTTTACTGCCAAATTTTGTGCCAATCAAAGCAGTATTTGTTGATTTTTTTTGCATTTTACATCTCCGTGCTTAACTTTTGGAAGTGAGTGTATATATTTTTACACAAACTGTTTCAATTTTTATTATAAAAAAATATTCTTTTTCAAAATCTTTCACAATATTTAATTTTGATCACCTAAACTTTTTTAATATCATATACTTTTTTCTACTCTGGACCAGAAGATAATGGAAAGATTTAGAAGAATCTTAGGTTGTAAAATATATTTCGAATTTTTCCACCCAACTACTCGTAAAACTTGAATATTTACACTTTCCAAAGCCTTTTTACACGCCTCATATTCTTCAATAGCTGAAGTTTTGAAGAAAAAAATTGAAGCCTCTTTCGGAAAGTGTCACTGCAAACAAAAAGCGAGGCTTTGAGCAAAAAATACTACCCAACAAACTTTCTGTAAAAATGAGAAGTTGTAAAAAAACATATACCCAAGAGGAAATGTACACTGGTTACGTGAAGCTGATATCTACTCTTCTGAGTATACTTGTGCAAAAAATAGGGAAGATTTGTAACAAAAAGTCTGGCTATTCTTGCGATGTATATGCTTTAGGCGCGTGCATGAAAATGTTCTGTTTACATTTTTCGTGGATATGCTATGTGAAACTGTCGATTGTGTTAGAAAAAAATGCCATAAAAGTTGAAAATTGTTGTGATAAACAAAAAAGCTTGAAAAACTTAAGTTAAACGAAAGAATCGGTGAATAATTTTAGAAAGTTTTTGCTTATACTTTTTTTGTTAGAAATAACAGAAATTAGGACTTCAATAATGTTCGATTTTAAGAAATGGCGGGAAAATGTCACTCAGTAACGGTAAGGAATTTCTCGATAAATATGTAAATTTATTTTATTTCATTTCTAGCCATTGCCAAGGAAAGCAACAAAACTTTTCGAATGATAACTGTTTCGTATAGAATTTCTCTTGAGATGAAAGATTTCACTATATGTTTCATTAAAAAAGAAGATTGTAAAATATTGTTAGTCGTATTTTCGAATAACCTTATCGGAAAAGTAGGTTGAAGTTTTTGCAAAGGAAGGCAAGCGTCACATCTGGCGAAGAGATGAAGTTTCAAGTTTGCGTTAGCCATTTTTTTTAAATGAAAGTTTCTCGGCATTTTCATATTATAAGTTCTGAAGTATTTTAATTTTATCATATCTATGTGTCTTGTTTAACTTTGAAGAAAAGTTAGGTTGTATTAGATTTATCGATTAATATTTCATTATAACTATGATGATTGGAAAATGTTCCTTAAATTTTTGTTCCGATCATATTTTTTGTCAAACTTTTAGACATCTAATAAACTATTGGTTTCAAAGAACTTTTTTTTTTTCAAAAAATATTAAGTTGTTCTAAATGTATTTTCCTGTTTCGGTGTTTTTATTTGTGTGAAAAAATCCATTTAGATTTTGTTCCTCAGCTTTCTATTTAATATAAGCTTTCGATTTACAGAAATCAATTTTAAAGAAACTTTACAAACTTTTTTTACGTTGAATTATTTCATATATTTTAATATCTTTCTTAAGATGTCTTTCTTAATCACATATTAAATTTTTAAGAATACAAATGTAGATTCAGAGCAGTCCAAAGAAAAATTTAATAACAAGTATTTTGAATTCGTTAAAAAAAAATCACATTTCTTTCAATATTAAAATTTTCGAAAAAGTTTCACAAATTCATTGGAAAGATTTAGAAGTATACTGAATTAAAAGATTAGAAAATTAGTTTAAAAATAAAAATGCTTAAAATTAACTTTTTAAAAATAATTTTTTAAGAAGATTTTTATTTTAAAAATAATATAAACACAAAGATACATAAAAGATAAATTAATTGCTTACAGTATTTCCTCGTTCTTAATGCTTTTTTTGCTTTTATCAAACTTAATTTGTTCATCTAATATAATAATAATATCTTCTTAAAGTAAACAAATAAATACAAAAGGAAATATAATTATAAGCTCTATTACTTTTTTTCTCAATGTTATACATTTTCTTTTTATTTCTTACTTATAAAACAGTACTTTCTTTCTTAATGTCAAATAATTTTTTTTTATTAGCTTTATGATTACGATCATCAAATAAAGGAAACTAAATATTTATAGAACGCAACTTTGCACAATGACGGTTTATAAAATCAAATGCATATTAAGATATCACACACTGGATAAAAAAAATTTAAAATTTATTTATATAAAATAAAATGCAAATTTACACAGTCCAAACTGCATACAACCAAAGTAGTTTGAAGGTATTTTTTAAACAAATGTACTTTATTTAAAAAATAAAGCAAAATAATCTTCAAGCAAGCCTATAGATATAAAAAAGTAGAGTAAAGCTTAAAGAAACTGTACCAAAAATGCATTTTTACATTTTCAGGAGGTACAATGGAAATAAAACAGAAATTATAAGATCAATTTAATAAAAGCAGGAAACAATGTACTAAACAGAATGTAGAAGAATTAAGATTATCTGGGTCAAGCATGTGTGTGTGTGTGTGGCATTCCATACTCAAAAACCAAAGTTGTCCAAACATACAGTGTTCAAATTTTTGTGAAACCCTCCAAAAAAAATAATTTTTTAAAAAGAAGTTGCATTTTGAAAAGAATTGATTAAAAAGGAATCACAGTAGTATTTCAATTAGTGTATATGTTACCGGCAAAGTATGAAATCCGGCATTCTATAGAATGCCTAGGCATTCTATACAATGCCTAAATCTAGCCGGCAATGTATGAAATGATTCCTATTTCACACATTGCCTAGGCATTCTATAGAATGCCTAATGAGAAACCGGCAGAGTATGAAAACATCTCAGATTCATTTCGAATATTGTCAATTGGCAAGATATAAAATTTTTAAAGCGTGGCTCAGGCTCAGAATCTGTTAGCTGTACAAATGCTGTTTGTTCGAAAATGTCAAAATACTCAATTTTACTTAAACTTTTTCAACAAAAAATTGTATTTTTTCCCGTGGAGAAAGAAAATGGAGAAGCAAGCTATAGTGTTGGAGAATGTGACATGGTCTAAAGCAGGTATCGGCAACCTATGTCACACGTGCCACATGTGGCACGCGGAACAATACTCAGTGGCACTTTGCACTACTCAACAAATTTGAAAATTGTTGAATTGTTTCAAAAATGCTCTATAGTGTGGTTCGCTGAATCATATTGGTAGATTGGTTTGACACGCAACACCTAAAAGGTTGCCGACCCATGGTCCATAGACATGAAACAACTATTCAACGGTTAGCTGCCTAAAATTCGAGTTGATGCTCCAAAAAAAAAGGTTTTTTCTTAGCTGAAAATACTTATACTAGAAGTTAATAACTGATTTAAAAAATGCTAAAATGACTACTAAGAAGAAACCCAGGGACTATTGGTTGCTGAATAGCTATGATGTGATGTTTGCGGAAAATAAAAGTAAACTAATTTAAACTGTTAAAGAAAGCGTCAGCACCATAAAACAGTGGTCCCCAACCCTTGTTCCGTGGATCAAAAGGTATCAGGTTACTCAAGGAGCATTAAATTATTTCCATTATATTTACTGGGATGTATTTTTCTCGTATTTGTGCAACTTTCCATGGCAATCACTTTATATTTTATGTGAAATCATTTTATAATCATTTTATAATTCCTAATCATGACCTTTTTTCATACTTTGCCTAAATAGCTTTAGGCATTCTATAGAATGCCTGGGCATTCTATACAATGCCTAGGCAAAGTATGTAATCAATCTCATATTTCATACTTTGCCTAAAAACGCCCGGCATTGTATAGAATGCCTAGGCATTCTATAGAATGCCGGCATTTCATACTTTGCCGGTAACATATATATATATATAAATGTAAAGTAAAAAGAATAGGTCATTGCGGTTATCCTCGCCATTCAATCATAACTGAACGATCGAAACTCACGTAATAAAATCTAGTCATTTTAAAACACATATTAATTAGACAATTATAAAATTAAAAACTGATTTTACTGAGCAATAACTCGAGTAGAAAATTAAATTACCTTCATCTACAGTAAAAAATACATAATTTTTTTTTTAATTTTCATAAATTTACTTAGCGCAAAATTCAAATACAGGAAGAATTCATCTGCTCATATAAAGGTTATGTGCTTTGGGAAGAGCCAACCAAAATATCAAAACTGTACACACTCACATAAAAAATAACTGATTAATAATATCAAGTATCAAATATGTATAGATCAAAAATGTAAAAAGGTTTAATAATAATTAAGAATATTTGTGTCCTTTTCCACATCTGAACCATGAAATATAGAAAAACACAAAAATTCGTATTTATTATTCATGATTAATTTCATGCATGGGTTTTATGAGGATTTTTAAGATAAAAATTAAGAAACAACATTAAACACAATTTAATTTATCAAATAAAATATAAATTTTTAATTTAAATATCAATTAATTTGAAAAGATTGCATAATATATTCACTCAATGAAATTTGATTGTATAATTTCTATTAAATCCAAGGTTAGACTTTTTGACTTTATGTTACAAGAAAAAATATGTACATGTTGTTGTTGTTGTTGTCGTGTCCTTCCCGAAGGGGAGGAATGAAAGTTTCCAGAGCCTGTGAGACAGGTTGGACTTCTTAACGATAGATGGCGACACCACTTATCTCCACCACCACAATTTAGGCATGGAACTGGAGGGGAGGGAATATGTACATATATGTATTAAATACATAATTCTCAAATTGTGGGGTCACCCCCTTGGGGAACGTGATAACCCTACATGGAAGGCGTGAGCATATGGAATAGTCGAAAATAAAAGATTAGTTAAAAAGTTTATTTACTGAAGGGAAGTAAAACAAAATAAATTCTGACATAATAAAAAAATGAAATACACATTTACACTGATATAATACACTCATAAATGTATGAGTACTGCACATTGTATTTGATACGTTGGAAATGGTGATAATGTACGAAATGCTTTTGTTTTCAGTGCAGAAAATTAGGGAAAGGCCAAATAACCCTATACTTATTGTTCCGTAGTCAAGTGTCTTGGCGACGGAAAGCCCCCTCTTGTCCGCCTATTTGGCTGCTGTAAACGCTTACTATTGTAACCCCACTCAAGGTCAAGTGGGGAGAAGACAAACGCTTACGCAAGAGAAAGGACGCAAACAATGCGCTCCTAAACGCTATTCAATAAATAAACTTAAAAATTTTATACAGTCCACATTGCTCATTTGAGTTCTTTCGTATGACTCCGAACACTTATCATATTACTAAAAAGAAATTTACTTAAAATATCCATGGCTTAAAATTAACATACAAAATTTAATACTTATCTTAATAATTTTTACGGTTTATAATTGAGGTCGTAAATGTAGATTTAACTTCAAAGTACATTACTATTATATTCAATGCATTGTTATGGTTTGGAAGGTGCGATAAAAATTATGCTTAAAAATTGGGTCGCAATTGCTTATAGTTTGAGAAACACTGACTTAATACCATCCGTTTTCAAAAATCATGTATTTTGCTTTATAACTCCAGTTGAAACACGCCATGTTTTTGCAAAGGGCATTGTAGATTAATTCAAAAGCTGAAATTGAAAAATAAGCAAATGGAGAGGGATATTATATAAAATTATTTTAACGTTATTTTTGCTTCATATATGTTAGAATGATATTTTCCCTCACAAAATTAAAATTTGAATAATTATTTTTACTGTCTTCATAGTTTCAATTCTTGAAAAAAGAATTATTTACAGAGTATTTCGACAATTACTTTTTATCTTTATTTGTGCAACAAATTTTCTAGAAAAAATAAATCTCAATTTCAAACTGCTTTGCTAGGGAGGTAAGGATTGGGTAATGATAATTACACTAGTGGGAATCAAAAAATTTCTGAAACTGATGCGGTATTATAACAGAGTATAAATTATATACAATAGTTATACTTAAATTGATTAATTTAGGTTTTTCATACAGCTTTTATAACTTGACTGTGATTCAAAATTACAAAGTCCGTAGTCAATAGTTCTCGTGTTGCTTTATAGTACGACGTTAATAAACACTCAAGAAAATAGTCAATTTTAACAGTCAATGATCAATTTTATTTACGACACGATTGTCGGAACAAAAGTTGATTGTCAAGTCTAATTTTAAAAAAAAAAAATTTTAATTTCAATTTTTTCTCTAAAATTTAAATAAATTCTGGTATGGCCTTTTTTTTCATATCACTTAAAATGAGTAGATAATTTAATCAATGATATATAGAAACATATTAACTAACAAAATACTATCTTTTGAATATGAATATACTTGCCTTTCCTTATGAAAACAATTATAAAACTTTTATGCATTTTTATGGTTTAATAATAAGAAAGATCACTTTTTTTTTAACTCCCGCAAGAAATGCATTAAATTTTAATGTTGTTTTAGAAAGAATGTCGCCGAAGTTAAATTAGAATATAACTTTCTATGAAATCATTAAAATAATTTAACGCGCGTTTTATTTTCTATCTTCAACAGAAATAACATACCTTATGCGTAATAAAAGACTGCATTTATGACGATGAAAAAGGTATAAATAAAACAAAATTTAAATATATTCTCACAATATTTAATCAATATTCTGAAAGCAAAATGCATTATATAGCAAAGAACAAAAGAAACTTTATCATATATTTATTACTTAGCTTATGCAAAACGCAATGTAATTTAAAAACTTTTAGTTGTTGAATGTTTTGATATCAAACAATATTGTCAAGAGATTTAAAAGGAAAAATATGTAAATTCCATTTTTTTTCTGTTTTAACTATTCACTTGAAATATATAATGTAACTTCTAAACCTTCAGTTTGTTTTTCGTTTTGAGACAACTTAGCATTTCACAAACTATTTACAATATTCATGAACGTCTTTCGCTTATAGAAGAACAAATATTTTAACAATATGAATGCTTAGACAAGTTAAAAATTATTGTATTGTAACAAAAGAGGGCTGAGAAATTTTATAGTGTATCATAATTCTTATTCATATATGCTTTGCTTTTAAATTTTAAATTTTTTTTTTCATTTGTGTTAAGGCAGATGAATAGAGACATCAATGAATAAATACTGATTTAAAGAAATAAAGCTGTTTTAAAAAAGTAATGACTCCTGTTATTTTACACTTTATTATGTTTCATGACTTCGCAAAATATGCATGTTTTACTTTAATATAAAAAACATTTAAAAAACAATTATTTACAAATTCCATACACTAATAAAATTTGGTTCAAAAATAAAGCGATGTGTTTCATTTTATTTTATACTTTATTGCAATTCGTAATGCGAAAAAGATAGACTTCGACATTTACTGGAAAATTCTTATTAAAAAAATTCACTGTTATAAAAAAACAATTGCATGATTGAAAAATACTTCTTAATTCTCTAAAACCAGGCACTTCATATAACGGGCATTTCTCTAGTCGTATAAAGCTAATAAATAGAAAATATCAAAACGAATTATCAGAAAACTTTTTTTTATTAGCTCTTAACAAAAGAACCGAAAAGCTCGCAATTCAAAGAAAGAGATTATAACACTAGAATAAAGAAGATAAAGCATGATTAATATCATTGTATAAATTAAATAAAAAAAGATTTTGTAATGAGTAATATGTCAGAATAAACAAAGAATAATACAAATAAATGAGGAAATCACACACATATAATTTTTTCCCTCCTCTAACACTTCATACAACAATTATTTTTCATAATTGTGGACGAAAAAATTACATGATTATTATAAAGGTCAAAGTAAATACTGTACTAAAATTAAATATATTTGATTAGTTCAAATGCTGTACTGTAAACACGTTTGAAAATACGATTTGATTAAAAAATGTTCCATTCTGAAAATTAGCTTAGCACAAATTATTACATTATTTGTATTGCCTCATTACTTTCTCCTTCACATTTGCCAACATTGTTATAAATGCAAAATTCTATTTAATTACTTTACTTTAAATCTGTTTTAGCGTATATTCAAAATGTAAATAAAATTTATTTTCTTGCGTCCCTAAATTTTATAGCTTCTTTCGAAGTCCTTACAGATTTTCATGCAAAATTATTTCAATTATATATTGTTTAATTTAATTTTAAGTTTAGTATTATAATCTTAAATACAAGTAGCATATAGGTATCATTAAAAATATCATTTCATAAATAAATTTTTGTGGAAGCTTCTAACACAATTACACTTTTTGCGATGACAAAGGAAAAATTTAATTTGGCATAGTTTTTGTTTGGCGAAATCTCTCTTAAAAATATATATTTTAAGACATCTTCGTATATATACATTGATAAATGTCTGTAAAGAAAGTAATATTTTTCAAACAATTGCTTCAAAATCATATCTAAGTACTAAATTTTATTTTTAATATAAATCCAAGATTTATAAAAATATGTTTATATATGCGTCTTGTTTCTTACAGCTTTATACAAAGAATTTACAAATTGCTGTAATAAAACTTGTAGGGCAAACCAATCTTTCTTCAACAAATAAAGCTATTACCAAAATCGTTGAAAAAATAAAATGGTACTATAAGTAAAATGTGATATTAAAAGATGGTCTGACCTACAAAATATTTTTTTCTGTTTAGGAAACAGACGTTTCACTTGCGAGAATCACACCCATATAAAGGAGACAAAAAAGAACAAAAAAACTTTTTCCCCTTACTTTTGGCTAAACAGCTGGCATTTGTTCAGAAGTTTTGCCAGACACCCAAGAGAACATTTATCAGACAGCTGCCTTTTGGCACTTGCAAAATGAAGTCTCACCTCAAGAAGAAGATTTTTTGCTTTTGTCAAATCCACTTTGATTCTATTGTGTAAAAAAAAATTGAAAAAAAGAACATTAAAATACAATAGAAAAAAAATTATTTTTCAAGTTAAAATTAATTTGTAAAACAAATACATTTTTTCAGAATCTGTATTACTCTAAATTCTTTTAAATTTCGAATAGTGTTCTTAGACGGATTTGTAAAATCGCTGAAGAAAACAAAAATATTTATTTAATGGTTATATATAAAATATGATGTTAATTACATTTATTTTGAATTCGCTTTTTTATTATTATAATTGTATTTTTATAAAATTGTATTTTTTAAATTTATAATAATTTCAAAAGTTTCACATTCCTAATAATCAATATTTAGCCACTTCATTAGCTATCGATATTAATAATGAAAGAAATTAGTGCTTATTGTCATCTTATTTCTCTGTTGATGTTGTTACTGTTTCATCTCTTTTATCAGATTTTTCTATTTGACTTTAATTCTCTTTCATATTCATTCAATCAGAGATTTTAAGAAAATAAAAGATAAGATGTTATTTTATGCACACATTTCCCAATTCCCTCTAGAGAAAAGAATATTCAGTTTACTGAATCACACCAAGTATGTTGTTCCTTCGTGAAGTCACTGGCATCGACCTTTTATGGAAATTACCGTGGTGCTATATAAGGGACCTCTAAGTTTAAAAGTCAATCAGTAGAGTTCAGAATCTGTTTGTGTGTTGTCTGCGATATATAAAATAGACAGAATTTATCTGTCTTTATTCCTGCTAAACGAACTGTTAGAACTAAACTTTTCCGGAGAGCTGTAAATATTGTTTAGCTTTTCCTTTACTGTAAATAATCTGTTTTGGTATATCTTTGTAAATAAACGGCAAATTGTCTTGCTGTAGTCATTTGTGTTCATACTTGCCGATTAATAAATTTTTATTATTCAATTAATTGGATTCGTCAGCTGTCTATCACCCATGTAGATTTGCAACATTGTTTAAGAATATTTCACTTATTCCAATTTTAGTCCATCAATTAAAATGAAAAATGGTTTCATTCATGCATAATGCACTTCCTTTCATTAGAAGAATAAAAGCAATGTAATATATTCCTGAATAATGCAAGCATATATTCTGCAATATAAAAAATATTGTTAGAGAAACACTAATATGCTATGCAAAACTCAAATTTCTCTCTGAGCTTCAATCTATTGATTTAGAAATACAAATTAATTCATCTAAAAAAAAAAAATTTACAAAATACATATCAAAACAGTTAAAAATTGCTTGTAAAATTTCTTCAACCGTTATAAATAATACGTAAATATAGGCATTCTTTATTTTCTTATCAAAATGAATGCTGAATTTAAATTTATTTTACACATTTATGAAACAATAGTGTTTTAGGAAAATTAGCTACAATTTCATTTGTCACGTATTATAAAAAAGCATAAAAAGGAAAGTTCATTTCATTTTTTGCCCAGAGATTTGTATAAGAGAATGTTCTTATTTAATTTGCATTCTTTCAAGGAATTCATAAACACAGAAATTAATACTGCCTTTTTTATAATATTTTTATTATCATAAACTACATTATATCTTATATCATTATTTTTCATCATTCCATCAAAATTGCTAATAAACAAATAAAACTTTCAAATATTACCATATTTTTTGCATTAATTTCCCGATATAAAACTTTGTAATTTTTTGAACCTGATATGCACATTATATTCGTTCTGTAACTGATCCAACGATGCCCTCTAGCGGACTCTGAGAGAGACTCAATCTGATCCTAATACTAAAGCTAGCAGCAGCTAGGCTGTTAGATATAATCATGCAACGTGATACTTATTCCTTTTCGTATTTTTTTTCCTACGTTGCAATGATTGTAAATAAATCCTAATGTATACTAGATAGTCGCGTGATCACTACATTTCCTAAATTCTGATTATTATTCTTAAAATGGAATATAATATATATTTAAAAATCATAAATATATGTGGACTAGCTGTTACCCGCCCGCTTCGCTGGGTATTTCATGATGTTTTATAAATTTTTACTGCTTATATATATGTATAAATTATTGATATCTAAGTCCTAGCATTAAGAATTCGATTGAATTGAAAAATATACTTATACCTGTAACTGTCACCTGTTGATAAAAAAAAGGGGCAGAACTCATCTAATTTGTATTTTCTAAAAATCTCTAAAATTGAAGCATAGAATGATGTTTGCTCTTTCGTAACCCAAAAACCAAGTGGATTCCCGCAAAACCAATTTTCGGTGGATCTCTACTCCGTAAATTGAACATGCAAGCCAAATTTCAAGTCTAAATCTACCAGAAAAAAGCAAAAGTTTTACTATAAATATCCCCGTAATCCCGTTGAGAGCCGTTTTCCAAAATTACTGCTCTTAGCGGATTTCAATTCAACAAAAGAAAAATGCAAACCAAATTTCATTATTATAGTCCTTGTAGCTCGAAAAAAGTAATTTTTTTTGTCAATATGTCCCAGTAACCCCCTGCAACCCCCAGAACTTGATTTGCTTAAAATTTATTCTTAGTGGTTCCCTATTCAACAAAAGAAACATGCTTAACAAATTTCAAGTATATGGGTCTAACAATTAAAAACAGGAATTTTTTTCTGTAACTCCTCTTGACCCCTCACAAACATCTTTGGGGGTCAATTTTCATTTTACTCTTTGTTAGAGGAACTCTATTTCATGAAAGGAATATGCCTACCAATTTTCAAGCAGGATGATCAAGTAGTTTAAAAATGGAAATATTTATCGATTACGCCTCTTAATCTCCCGAAATTAAACTTAGTAGTTGATATTCGCGAAACCCATTTTGTAGCGGTTCTCTACTTTACGAAAGGAATCTGCTATCAAATTTCAAGACTGTACGTCTAACAGTTTAAAAATAGGGATAATTGTCTATAACGCCACTTGAGCCCCCGCAACGCCACTTCTGGGTCTGTTTTCACAAAACCCATTTTGTAGGGGAATTGCACTCTATGAAAGGAATCTGCTTAGCAAAATTTGAAGACTGTGCGTCCAATTAATTAAAAATGCAAAAAAAATTATGAATAACGCCCCTTGAACCCCCGCAACACCACCTAGGGGTCAATTTTCACAAAACACATTTTGCAGTGTATTTCTATCCTATGAGAGGAATCTGCTAACCAAATTTCAAGACTGTGAGTCTAATAGTTTAAAAAAAGAAATAATTATTTATATCTGCCCTTAACTTCGCACCTTAACCCCGCAACACCCCTTGGGGGTCAATTTTCTCCAAACCCGTTTTGTTGCGGATATTTACTCCATGAAAGAAACATTCCTACCAATTTTCAAGCAGGTAGGTCAAATAGTTTAAAAACGAAAATATTTATCTCTTACGCCACTTATTCCCCTGCAACGCCACTTAGAGGTCTGTTTTTACAAAACCTTCTTATAGCTGATCTCTTCTCTATGAAAGAAATCTCTTTATCAAATATAAAGACTGTGCGTCTAATAGTTTAAAAATGGAAATAATTATCTATAACGCCCCTTAAGTCCCCTCAACGCCACTTGGGGGCAATTTTCACGAAACCCATTTTTAGCGTATCTCTACCCTATGAGAGGAATCTGCTTACTAAGTTTCAAGACTGTACGTCTAATAACTTAAAAATAGGAATTTATTACGCCCCTTAAACCCCCCGCCCCCGCAACACCCCTTGGGGGTCAATTTTCCCAAAACCCATTTTGTAGCAGATATTTATTCCAGGAAAGAAACTTACCTA
>BMAO01013289.1:0-21143 GCA_019973975.1 Trichonephila clavata | reverse complement strand
ACTGCCAACATTAAAGTAAATCGAATACACAATTTTTTTGAGTGCCACTTCCTATATTTTTATACACAAAGTATCAATATATAATTTTTATTTCTAATAAAAAAATAAACTAAACGTAGAGATGGAATATAACTATTTATTCAGTATATAAAAATGTTACAAAATAATTAAATTTTAATAGTACTTATATTTGAAGTAAACTATTCGTACGACTTGTAGCAATTTTTTGGCTTCAAATTATTGCAAACTTTTTATATCAGACTTGTATGTAGTCAATTTCAAGGTACACATGTCGTTGAATAACCCTCTATCTATCTGTTTTTAGTCTTTGATAGTATATGATTGAGTACCGAAAAATTTTTCACAGAATAAGTGTACATGAAATGGTTATCAACGCACAATTTCTAGTTTTTTAATTGATGCAATCATTCTTTTTTCATTAATTTGATAATAAAAAATTCCAATTGGGGGGCGTAGTTGGTTTGTCTCTGGCTTTCTGCACCTTAAGGTTGTGGATTCGACACCGGCTGAAGTTGGCGGATTTTCATGATGTCGAAATGGACAACGGCCATGTCGTATGATTATGCGGCATGTGAAAATCCCTTGAAGTGCCCGTTTGGCTTGGGGGCTCTCGTAAAAATTAAATTCCTAAGTACAATTTTGCATTGCCAGAGCTCAGATGCTCCCCTTGGGGAGGAAACTGGGCGTTAAAATTACTTGCGGTAATTGGTATCGTCTATATGGTGCAGCACTAAAAAGTGATACCAGCTCCTGGGGAATGTACTGGGTCTGCAAAGGTAAAAATACAATCCACAGCCCCATTAGAGAAAATATTAAAAAATTAAAACCTTTTTTTAAAAAAACAGAAATGGAATTTTTAAAAAAGTCATTTTTATTTGTCTGTTTTAAAATCTAACACCTATGTTAACTTACACAAGTCTGGAATTAAAAAATAGTGATGATTTATTAGTGATTTAAATGAGCACACATATTTGCGAGTGTGCATGTTTTAATTACCAACAACAAACTCGCTTTAGAAGTGTCCTCTTTTGATTTAATTACCTTTTTGAATAGATAGTTACTTTAAGTACCTCTCATAACTGTCAATACACTTGGTCCAAATTATCATCATAAAGCCATTAAAAAAATCTAGATATCTTTCAATGTCATTGGACTGTCATTAAACGGTTTCTTTCCCTGATTCTTTCTCTTTGAGCTGTGAACCATACCAGTAATTTCCCTCGATGTCCTTCAAGGAAACACTCCTCGTCCTCCACCTTTTCCTTCGGAATTGATCTGTGACTGTTATGAATAGTTAATTATTGCAGACCATACAAGGAATTAATCTAGTTTGAATATTGTGGCTACATTTTCTCTAGAACAAAAATTCTTAACAAAGAATTCATCTAATCATTGATCTGAGGTGTAGAAAACACTTATTGTCTTTATTTTTAGGGACAACTACAGTTAAATTTTTAATTTTATGTGATTGTTTTCTATAATATTAACCTCTTAACCAGTCATTTTCCCCCAAAATGTTTTTTTTTAAAAAAAGGCACATTTTTTATCGTGTATACAGTAGAACGTCGTTTATCCGAATCAATTGGGACCGGACAACGTTCGGATACGCGATTGTTCGGATAACCGAAAACCGAATGCGATCCATGCAGTACGTGATACTGGACACTATACAAATATTGAAAATCATCATATGCGTTAAACGTGCTTGAAGGAAAAAGTAAAATAGGTGCAAAATGTCACAATCTTTCCTTGATTGTGGAAAATTATCGCTTATTTTTCGCTGTACCATTGTACACCTTCGTTTTTTCACTGCAAGGTCTCTAATTCTCTTCAGCAGCAGTAGTTGAGTAGGACAGCACTCTGATTGTTGTTCCTACCACTCCATAGCTGTCTCTAACTCAGAAAACGCGTCATCATAACGCAGAAAGGGCATTTGATGGACCCTTGCTACTTTCGTTGTTGTTGTCCTCGTCTTCATCCGTTTCATTGTCGAAAGGGTCGGATTCTTCTTGCACGGAAGTCACAATCTCGTCATCATTTAGCATTTGAAATCCACAGTCTTCTTCATCGCATGCCATCCAGGTTTTTACATCAACAAAATAGCACGTATACAACTCCTCACTTGGAAAAAAACTGACCTAATATTCCGCGCAGATGTTTACCAAATCACACAACTGAAAATCCCAAATATCCCTGACCTTGGGGTTTCCCGTCACTTTTGGCCTCACACGAAACAACTGTTGAGCATTGTACTGTTCGAAAGCGTATCCGGACTTTGGTTCGGATATTTGACGCTCCGGATAATAAGCGTTCGGATAAACGACGTTCTACTGTAATCGGATAAACGACGTTCTACTGTAATTAAACACCGTACTTACTAAATGAGAAATGGAAGATTTTAATTTAAAATTTAAAAGTTTTTACATTGTTTTTTATTTTACAATTGTGGACCATAAAAACTTTTTAATGTTTGCTTTTTGTAAGTACGTGCTATGAAGAATTTTCATATATCTTAGGAAAATGTTTATGTTAACCTTTTTTCAAACGATTGAAGGTTTTGTGTGAGTTCCTCTGAAGAAAAATCCAAATTATCAGCAGACAGTTCTGAATCTGTATCCAAATCTAATTCATCCTTTCACAAAAAAGTGTTTTTGTTGTTTGAGTTATCCGTAATTAAAAAGTCATCAATCTGAATGCAAAAGCACTGTAAACAGTAGAATACAAATTATTAGATCTAAATTCCTGCCTCTTCATCAAAGAAAGATTCCGTCCTTACTATAAAAAATGACGGGTGAAAAGCATTTCACTACTGTGTTCCATGGAGCCCTGGGGCTTCACGAGTCAAAAAAAATCGTATAGAAAATTATAAACTGTAAGTAAAATGGATTTATATTCCTTAAAGAGTTTAAATGACCCCACGAGTAACTAAAGCAGTGTTTCCCAGAGCGAGAAGCACTGTTTCAGATACTCGTTCTAAGATTCTACTTTAAATTTAATTTTTAGTTATATTTTTCTGAAAGGATTGAGACTTTTCTTGCTTTTAGGATTGTAACTTAATCTTTTTTAGTCACCAAATATGGAAATGGGATCTGGAATTAGTCGCCAAATCTGGAAATGGTACAGTCGACTCTCGTTAATTCGAAGTTGGAGGGACCATTAAAAAACTTCGAATTATCAAGAAGGTGGAAAAAAATTCCCAAAATAAACGAAGAGAAATTTTTTTCTAACACATTTAAGTTTGAAACTATGTAATAAAATAACAACTGTACATTTGTATAAAATTATTTTAAAGTATTTTTTAAAAATGCATATTATACAGTATAAAAATATTTTACAGAAGTGAAAAGTCATGTATTAAAAGAATACATTTATACACAATCCTATGCATCTTTTCTTCACAATAGTGGACCATCCCTTCTGAATACATGTATAGCAAGGCCACGTGTTAAACGAAAGATATGGATGGTTGACAACAGGTATAATTGGTCTATTGTCCGCTTAAAGGAATGAAAACAATAAAAGTGTCCTTTCGCCTGAGGAACCGGAAAACACTAAAACAGGGTAGCAGACATAGTGGCTACTTTATAGCGGAGACACGCATAGACCACACAACGCAAAACTTGTAAGCTCCAACCTGTTTATTACAGGACTGCACATAATAGTGAGTGTTCGAATTGTCGAGAGTTTTATAAGATAACTTCGAATTATAGCATGTTGTAGTATGGCCTGACACAGATTTTACTTCGAAATATTGAGGGTATCAAAACGTATTGTTTTAGTTCGAAATATCAAGAGTTTTTCTAGGGACTGAGCATATACTTCGAATTATTGAGAAGTTCGTATTATCGAAGGTTTGAACTATCGAGAGTCGACTGTGTATGGAATTAGTCGCCAAATCTGGAAATCGTTATTCCTGATGATCCTGATCAGTACAATGGAACAAAATTATTAAATTATTGTATTGTCATCGGTCCTTGACATTTGTACAAAATTTCGATTTGATCTGACCTTTTAAAGTGGGTAAAAATCGAGTTCAAAGATTCTGTTACATACAAGTGAAGCTTATAAAAGAGTGTTAAAGAATCACTCAATGTTTTATAAGTATAACTTTAAGACAATGACTTATTTATAATTGTAAAGTTGAAATATGCCTCAGTTTTTTATGTGCAGGCGCGACTTAAATACGTAAAAAATTCGAACACATAACAAATTTTCAAAAAAAATCATTTATTCCAAGGCTAAGAAACACCTTTCAAATGGTTATAAATTGATATTAATATTTCAAGAGTTAACTACAATAGATTTAATCCCTCTTTAATGAATGAAAAATAAATAAATTCTAGTTAAAAAGCTTTCGTCAAGGCAAGATCATAGAAATGTAAGTAAAAAACAATTAATATATAACAAAAACTCAATTGTTTTAACTCCACAGATTTAAAAATAGTTAATTATATTATATACAGTTTGTTTTGAAATAAAATCTTAGCTAGTTAAATATAATTAACTATTCACTTCAACGAATTATAAATTGTTTATCTTTTTCAATCATTAGTAAAGAATTTTTCAGTTTTAAAAGTATTTTCATAACAGACCACATTGATATGATCTAATAAGTATAAATTTTCTTTTTGAAATTAAAACACTATTTTTCTGAGAAGACTTAAAAAAATTATTCACGGCTTTATTACAAAATACTTTTCAACTGTAAAATCAAATATCTTTAATTGTGAAAATTATGAAGACAAAATAAAGTACCAAAAAATGTACAATATAATTATATATATAGATTTGTATAACAATATTATAATGAATACATAGAAAGAGTCACATAGAGTTATTAAACACAATGTAATTATTACGTTGCTAGTAATTATTGAAACCTACATTACGTATTTTGATTACTTTTTTCAAAAAAAATAAATTATCACATGAAAGATTTGTCCCATTAAATTATAATTTATTTTCTTATTTTCATCTCATCTCACTTTACATTCCTCATTTTTTTTTTTTTTACTTTAAAAACTTATGACTATTTGCTTTATTTTCTTATGTACTTAAATTTAGTTTCAAAATTTCTAGACTCGGTCATAAAAAGATTAGACTATTTTTCTTTGGTTGTTTTCTTAAAAAATACTAATGATATCAAAAATTGTTTATACTTTGAAAAACTGTTTGAATAGGAATAATATGACCTAAGTTATTACCAAAACAATATAAAGTTCACTTTCTTTCATGTGATTACATTTCCTCGAAATGTTTATCCATCAGGATGAACCAGAAGATGAACTTATTTTTATTACACAATAAAAGGAATGGAGTAAACGATCCGTGAAAACGTAGAGATTTAGGACATCTACACAACAGGTTATGTTTCTCAATTGTTTAGTATTAAAGGTTCAGTTGTCATTTGTATTCTTTGTGTGTTGGGACTTTTTATTATTTGCTGTCATTTTTACGCAACTGTGTGTAAACTTTCCTTTGTTGACAATGACATAATGCACCATTAACTTACGTTTATTGATGTAAACTGAAAGTAAAATAAAAATGCTCTGTAGTATTCCCTTTCAGTTAATAAAATACTCCAGATGATCCTTGGATAAAAAAAAGGCAAATTTAAAGTTATAACTTTAAATTAAAAATGTGGTTTCAACACACAATTTCTCTCAATGTTAACTCTAGAATTATCGGTGAAGACAGATTTAAAGTTCCTTGTTCGTAATTTCTTGATGTATTTAATAAAATTCTAATAAAATGCAACTTAACAAACAGCCTATTTTTCCTAACGAAACACAGAGAAACACAATATTAAAAAATTGAAACACAAAAAATCAATTCAACGCCAATTGCTCTACGGTTAAGTGATAACTTTCATTTTTTAAGGCAAAATATTTTAATCTTTATGTGAAATGGGGTGAACTGAAAGTTTGTGAAGCATGACTGAGTGTTTTAGTTAATTTTAAGGCGTGCAGTTTTATTAAATATTAAAATTGAATTCTTAAACAGTGTTTCTCTTTCACTTTTTCTTTTCGAAGCAATTTCTTGTGTTAAAATCTGAAAAATGTAAACTATATCTGCTGTAAGATTTAAACACTGCTATTTCTCCATTTTTTAAACTTGTAATATTTTTTTCTAACTTTTGTAACCTAAAACTATCTTGAAAGAGTATAAGCAATTTGAGCCAAGACTAAGAAATTATGAATATTTAACAGTGTTGTAGATCACTACACTTTTGATCGTTAAGAAATCAATCAAATATATAATTTTTTTGAAAATATTTTCTTTCTAAAACATAACTGTATTCAATTGTGATCTTAACAATAAAATAATCTTTCTTTTGGAAAAATTTCCTGTTACATTTTAAAAAGTTGAGAGAGGTCCAAGTTATCATCCATTTTAGTATAACAGTTTTTGGAGCGCTATTTTTTAAAAATACTTTTAACTTACTGGGTCACTTTAAATGAATCATTTATTTTTCAATTTAGCAGAAACCATATATTTAAATGGAAGAATTTCAATGAGGTTACAGTTAAAAAAACTACCTGTATTGATGTGTTGCGAGAACTATGGATAATGACAAAATAGTTATTATGAAAACAAAGAATTTTTATTATTTAGATTAAAATTATTTGCTCATGTAATTTTAAAATTTCTCAACGGAAAATGAAAAAAAAAATCCCTTTACTGTCTGAATTTCCAATTACGTTTAAATTTTGCAATATCTATTTTCAAATTCGTCTTGATAACATTCATATTCACAAATGAAGATTCCTAAGAAATCAATTTTATAAGAGATGGTAAGAAAATTTGACCTCATTAAAAAGGTATCGATCAGTGCAATGGTTTACGCCCATTAGAGATTAGTTTGGTGTGAAATGGAACGCCAAATCATTTGTTCTCAGTTTCCAATCTCTTTCGTTTCTGAGGCTGAGTGAAAGACAATTTCGTCACAAGTATTTCAAAATGCGGCAGAAGTTTATCTCAGTATATAAAATGTATTCTAGTGCAGAAGGTAAAGGTTAACAAAGGCATTTCATATTGAAATTTGTAATATGTAAAACGTCAGAAAATGATTGATGGTGTAAGGTCTCTATGCAAATAATCACTTTTTAAATTTAAATAAATACTTCCTTTTTTTAAAAAAAAATAAAAATCATTACGAATAATTTGATAGTTTCACTTTTGTGTGAGTGAGTAAAAGGAATAACATAGAAGATTTTCATTTTTATGATTATTTTTTGGTATTTATAATTCAATGCATTTTTCAATGCTGTTTGCCTTAATTACAGCTTAGGAACTTGAAATTAATTAATGGATAGCGTGTTGATTTGGAGTACTGCAATGCCTTCCTTATAAATTAGTATCTTTTTACGTAAATTTATATTTTTTAAGATAATTGTTTCAATTAAACATTTTTCTTTTCATTTTATAAATTGATTTTAACATAATATTAAATAATTAAAGTATGTGAAAAACATGAACAAGAAGTAGAATAAGAAAATAAACATAACATTTTAAAATAAAACTGCTAGATAAATATATTTAAATAGAAATATTAGCAAAAATAATATTTAAAGCATTTATATATGTATCTACTGTAGCGCTTAAAAATAATAGAGAGATTGCAATAAGCTTTTTAATCATTAGTATTAGAGTGTGTAGACCAGGGGTCGGCAACTTTTTAGGTGTGGCGTGCCAAACCAATCTACTTATATTATTCAGCGTGCCTCATAGTAAGACATTTTTAAAACAATTCAATCCCTCGATAGTGCATGCAGAGTTAGAGAATAGAGGTCAATAATATAGATATTTACAGTTTTATTATGTATTAATTTTGCATCGCTTAAAGATATTTCTTGACAAACAAAATAAGCAGCCTAAAATATAACTATTTGTTCAACAAAAATTAATATTTCCCTTCATTATAATTAAATAAAAAGATAAATACAAATTTTAATGTGAACCTAGTGCTTGCAGCGCTTCACTTTCAGATCGCAAAATCAGGGGTATAATGAGTGACTTTCAATTTTGACTCGATTTTGCACTTACAGTTGTTAAAAAATTTCTTTGTGGACTCGAAATATTTTCCATATGAGGAAAAGATTTTTTACTTAGATTGTGACGGGTCTATCCGCGTCAATCTTCCATTAATCCTCTTGGGTAACTATGGGGCCAGCAATTATTCTATTTCACAGCCTCCTCGGGAAAAACACGAGATAGTGATATGCTAATGAGTTCGACTATATAAAGTCTAGATTTAGTAAGAAAGAGAAGGAGAAGGATTTGCCAAACTAGGTGTAAGTATCGTCTACGCGGATCTCTCCAGCGAGCTTAGCGCGTATTAGATAGTAATTGATATTGTTAATCATTGAAGTAATCAAAAGGATTAGAGTTAGTACCGACCTGACGTTAGTAAGGGTTCGTCTCCTTTGTCAATTCTGATAGCTGAGACTACTTAGTAGGGAATATTAGAATTGAATGTTAGAGTTGTGTATCAGGATTAATCTAGAGAATTGAATAATCCCTCCAGGGTTTCTACTTGTAATTTGAACTTGTAATTGTTATTTGTGTGTTGTTAATAAATATTTGTAATTATGGCTTTCGTTGGTGATAATATGTTTCCTTCTACACCAGACGCGCCGGGCAATGTGAACCCAGTCCAAGATAGGACAGGGGCACGACAAGATTTTTAGAGCCAAAAATGGAAAGCAGAGTGCAGGCAATTTTCTCTCTTCTAAAAGTTAAATCTATCCAGCAATGATTGAATAATTTATAAAATAGCCTCAAATTTATCTTTCAGATAATTTCGTAATTCCGTAAATGTCCATGATTTTGAAGATATTTGTTAAATAAGGTTCATTACAAATTTATCAACTTCCATCCATTCAAAAATTAACTAATTTCTAGAGTAGTGCAGAGTGCAACTGAGAATTGTTCCGCGTACCACATGTGGCACGCGTGCCATAAGTTGTCGACCCCTAGTGTAGACCATTCCAAAAATATTTTTAATGTTACTCCTGCAATTTAATTTTTTTTAACATCAGCATTTTAGAAAAAATAATTTATATTTATTTCTTTGCTAAACTGCAACTCTATTTTTCTAGCTTTGAATATGTTTGAATCATTGAATCTGGCAACGATTTGTTCATTGTTCTATAATTCCTCATCCACGCATTTTCGAATGCATCTTTAGGTTTAAGTTACCTTTTTATTTATAATATATTTACAACCTCTATTCATTATTTTCCATAGGATTTCGCTCAATATTATAAACAGAAAAAGGGTAGGTTGGATAGCCTTAAAATTGGTTTAAACCCCACTTTTATATAATTTTAAAGTACCTCAGTCACCTTTGCTAAAATAGTACAGCATCCACATTTTTAAGTTTCCAAAAATTTCAATAATATTTTTAATTGAGTATTCAAGTTATTTTTCAGACTCTCAAGTAGAGTTTATTAAAAATTAAAGCTTACTCAAGCAGAAAATACTTAATTTTTTTATAAGCTCCTTCAATTAATAATTTCAGGGTGTTAACTATTCTTTGAAGTAATGTAGAGAAATATGTCTGTAGGAAAAGTGCACATCAAAGCCTCTTGCGTCTTTTGAATTTTCACATTGACAGTGAAATAAACTCATTTTTTTCCCCTCTTCGTTAACATTTCATAGCGAAATTCTAGTCTGAAATTCCCTTCATCTCTAAGCCTTTGAAAAATATGGGTATATTTCTTCACAAAAGAAGTTATTACTTATCTTCAATAACTGAGACTATATACACATTACTCTTCGCTATACTGGATTCAAAGGTTTTGAGACTATTGGCAGAATAAACTAAAAAATAATTTGATTTACTATTCAGCTTCGTATATAGCATAGATGGAGAACTTGTTCGAAAAAGACAAACATGATCTGCCATTTGTCAGACTTATAGCTTCTAGTAGTCATCCAAATGTTACTATTATACTTATTCTGTGGTTTTACTGAAACGCAATGCTAATGTATTTCTAGAAAGTATAAACTTCCTTCAGATTTTATTTAATATATTTTTGTCTCGTGTCAAATTGCAAGAAATGAAAATTATAATGAAGAAAATAGAACTTTTGATGTATAGTGGGAGTTAGATTTTTTCTTCAGTTCTGTGAAAGATAAAATAGTGTATTTACTGTACTATACAGTTTTCAAAACGTGATTGTAAATAAACACTATTTGATACATAAAGAACATAAATTCTTCAATTTAGGAAGAGAATATGGATGATCTGCACTCTTTAAAAATCGAAAAATGAAAAGCGTCACCTTTGTGTAATATATAGGCTGTACGGATATAAACACTTAAATTGGCCTCCATTTTCACTGTCTAATAATTATGTGACTTTTAATGGTAGAAAGGTTTCATCTCTGGTTTATATTTAATACAGATGCTTTATAGTCTAAATTTCGTACAGTAATATTTTAGAATAAAAAAAATCCAAGACCATTTTAAAATCGCTTCTTTTTTATCCTTCTAAAAGTCCTAATTCTACCTGATCCATTATACTAAAAATAAGATAAAAAATAAATTATATGCTTATTTAATGAGCGATATAAACTTTTAGATTATAATAAATTGATTTAAACAATATAAGTTCGTGATTTCCAGTTTAACGGTACCGTTCGATCAAGTACTTAAACAATGAGGACAATTAATTTTAATTTTGTTGGCTAATTAATTTTTATAAAATAAAAATAGGATGTAATTTTCTATTTCTATAAAGAAAAAAAAGGTTAAAAAAAATTTTTTTTTCAATTATATTTTTAAAAAAACAGAAATAAAATCTAGCCAACTATTGGCCATTTAAATACTTTTTAAATATGAATGAAAATAAATAGTTTTATAGCAACCTTTCGCACTAATTTTATAAGACTTCATCATAAAGATACTATAAGAGTATACGTAATTGGGAGAGAGAGCAAGAGAGGGAGAGTGAGCGCGCGAGAGAGAGAGGGGGAGAAAGAGAGAGCACGAGAAAGACAACTTCGGAATATATCTTTACATTATTTTTAAATGTACGGCATATAGTATTTACTTTCACACACATTTTAATCGTATTTTTAATGATATTTTACACATCATTCAATTAACATGAGGTGAACAAAGTGAGGAAACGTGGCACGCAACTTTGACATAATTGAAAATGTTATTTTTTTCATGCATGACTTATTCTGCCATTAACCTACCGGCCGTTAAAGACGATGATAGGTTACTCGGACAGAAAATTACGTTTGTTTAATGAGCGATTTTTTCTCCCTGAGCAAATACTCTATTTAAAAAGAATTCGAGTCTTGGATTATATTGTGCACGGAAGGTGGAGATTTTTCTCTTGCATCCAAGGAATATTTGCAGACATTTGATAAGAATAAATATCATTTTTTCCCAAATGACAGTGTTTCTCTAAAGCAGTGGTTCTCAACGACTGTGCCGCGTCTCTTTTGTGTGTGCCGCCAATTTTTTTTAAAGTTATTAATTACACTTTGAGGGGAAAAAATAAAAAATACGGAACCAAATCTTTCCCTCGTTTTTTAGAAATAACCTATTCATGAAATTGTTATTGACCATTTGACAACACTAGATAATAGTGAAATCCATTACTTCCCAAATTTAGATGTAAAAAAAATTGATTGGGTTCGTAATCTATTTGTAATAACAGATACGTATGTATATGAATTGGATTTGAATGAAGAGGAAGAACTAATTTCGCTCTGTAATATTCTAGATTTAATTTAAAAACATTCGGAAGAGTCAATTAATTCATTTTGGGTTAAAATTAGAGGCGATTATCGTATAATAGCCAAAAAGATTTTAAAATATTGTTACATTTTTCTACATCTTATTTGAGTGAATTCGGATTTTCAGCATTGAAAAATATAAAAATAAAAAAAAAGATAAAAGTTTTTGAATGTAGATGAGGAAATGAAAATGAAATTTTTACCACTAAATATAAACGAAATTATCAAAAATCGACAAGCTCAAATTTTGCATTAAATGAATTCTTATAATTAATTTCTAATAAATTACACAACCATTTTATTGCCTTTGTTGTACATATTATTTTATTTAACATTGAAAATTGTTTTATATAGTGTATTATAAATAAGTAAAATTCCTTTAAATTTATTTTATAGTTAGTTGCCGCCAAATTTTGAAATTGTTAAAAGTGTACCGCAACAACAACAAGAAAAGTGTTTGAGAATCACTGCTCTAAGGTTTAAAAACAAGTAAAAACCATTTTTCAAAATTAAAATATGGGAATTTATCCTTAGATTTCTTAACCCAGTAAAAATATTAAAGAACGATTAAATAAACTGAGAAAGTTAATGGTAATAATAAAAAATAATCCCTTACGGAAAGGTTATAAAAAATAAATGTTTAACATAAAGCAGCATCATAACAAAGCCATGAGTTTGGTCGACTAAAACTGAGTAACTAGTCAATTTGGTGAGAAACATTTTCAATTGAACTTGAGTTTCGTGAAGCATTAGTTCAAAACTGTACTTCACTCATAGTTTTAAAGCGGATTATAAGTTAAATGATAAAAAAAAAAAGGAAAATGCTAATTCACATATTATATCAGCCTATTTTGCACAATATTCAAGAGTTGCCTCGTAAATTAATCCGTAAATAAAATGCAACTATTGACAATGATGTAGATAAAATAGTTGTTTATTACAAAGTTTTCTTCTTTTAAAGTAATAATATAGGAAAAATAATATATCTTTTTAACTTAAAATAAATCTACGTATTTCTTATTCCTATTCAAAACAATATTTCTTATTCATTCTAAAATTACATTTGTGAGCAATAACAATTGATTTTTATTAATTAATTACTGAAAATGCACCATATTTTTTCTAAATAAGAGAAGCAACTGAAATATTCATAAAATCACAGCGTATAAAAAAATTGACAAACTATCAGACATGAAAAAAAATCTTGAAGTAAAAGTTCTCTTTAATTACCTTAGAAAGTTTGTTTTAAAAATGAATAATAGTTACTGCAAAAAGGAAAATAAAATTTTAAAAAACTAGAAAGATGTTACACAACGGGGGTATTCGAGCCAATTTACTGAAATAAGAATTTAATTTTTAGGCCGTCGAAAAGCGAACACTTAAAATTTTGCAACAAATATTTCAGCCCGTGACGAAATGAGCTTACTTTCAAACATTTTTGTGTGGCGGGTGTGCCTGAGTTTATCGTCCTACTTGTAGCTGCTATGATAGAGTTGCAGAACATGATCAAAATGGTAATTGGAAGTCAATGAGATCAAGGTTGCTCTAAACACCTGGTTTCTCTTCCGTGCTAAGTGCAATGAGTAACAAATTATTAAAAAATATTTCAATGACCATTGAAAACACTGAAAACGAAAGGATTCGTGACCGAAGTTTATTTTATTAAAATAGATTCGCTGAATTCGTTTCATTTAAGTAGCTCATTTCGAAAGTTCGAACGATATAAATCGTTTGCAATTATTTTATTTTTAATATGATATTTTGAAATCTAGTGTTCGTGTCTTTTTATTTAATTCTTAATCAGAAATTGCTTGGTACATTTAATAAAATGTAAGCTCTAAAGTTATTTATTTGAACTATTTTAGACAAGAAATAATTAAGAGTATAATTTTAAACACACCCTAATACCTCAATTCCCCTTAATAAGATTAATTCCTATATTCCATCTTAATTCCCTAAATAAGAGAAAAATATTGATTGACATTTCTAATGTTGTAATATTTGCATCCGGTGTCAAATATAACACAATTCATGTTTACATATCTATACTTCCTACTCTATGCCAGATATTTGATATCTATATCCCCTATCTAGAAAGGGAATATCCTAAAATTCATTTTCATATTTTGAAAATAATCATTAAATATTTTAAATGAAAAATAATTTTTCTCTGCAATATAAATAAACAATTGTACAGAAAAGCATAGATTAACATTATACTAACAAAGCGCTTAGAACGACATTTTTGTCTGCGATTCTGAAAATGTTTATGATTCCACGCGTAATAAGTCGGTAGAAGTTTTGAATCTCCCTGTAATCTTGCAAAACAATAATTTCTCATTCCATATGAATCACACAAGCGTCCTCTCATTATTATTGCTAGAGAAGAGGTTCATTCCACAAAAGGTGTGAGTAAATTTAATAACAAGCAGCTGCATTTAAAATTACAACATCCTGCGTTGATTCTAGCCTCAGCATATTAAACAAGTTTAAATATTTTACATCTGCTCATATTTTCACATATTCGCCTCTTAGTTATTCTACTTCTTGAAAAAACTGCTGTTGCTGCTGTTTAAGCCAGAGTAGCTTAACTACAGCTGCATCTATTTATAAAGTTCGATATCATTGGTTTAAAACTAACAGTTTATTACAAAAGATTAACTTGGAAAATTTTAGATTAGTATTTATTTAATCTATTTTTGTTATGCGTATTTCATGTTCAAAATATAATATATTAAACAACTTTTCCTTCGAAATTTTAAATTTACTTTTGAAAACTATAATTTTAATCATTTTTATATGTGTATTAAAAATAAACAAATGAGATAGGACTTTTATGTACAAAACTCACAATTAAACCTTTTTAAGAATAATTTTATTTTTATTTATGATCAATTTTTCTAACAGTAGAACGGTTGATGGGGCACATGATCTCGGATGAGGTCTTAATCCCCTGTCTTGAGTTATTGTTGAGCATTATTTACATACACTTAATTTTTCTAACCCAGATTTATATAAATGTTTCTACTTATTTCATTTTTATAATACTTAAAAACTAATTTTGAAAAATACATCAAATCTTTTTAACTTGGGCTAAAAATCTGGATCAAATTTTTAGAATGATAAATATATGATACAAAAATATATTCTCAAAATTACCCGTTGCTGATGCAGTTATATTTTATCTATATCATGCCTTTAATTAATGTATATTTAAATATATATTTAAAGTGTATTTGTGAATCTGAGCTTAGAAAATTTCTTTATTTTTTCCTACTTCATTGTTACTGAATTTTTAAACACAATTATTAATTTGTAAATAGTTTGCTCTTCAATCTTCCCATTAGTTACATTTATAGTTAAATTTTAATCAATCAGTGAATTTAAATTAAAATTTTCCTTAATTTTTCTATTAATAAATATAATAGTTTCAAAAAAACTCTGAAAACAAACTGCAGTTAGCGGTGTAATCAATGAAAAAACATCTGTGTACTCAATACTGGGAAAAGCTCTCATTTCTATTGCAAACACCTTTTTTCCGCAAGTTAAAAGGAGATTTCAGTAATTTAGCAACAGCTCAATTCCTGTAATGAATTTTCAACTCAAATTCATTGTAATGAATATCTAATGTATTACTTTTGAAATATTCTGGTTTCTAATAACAAAAAGTGTTTACTAAATATAATATTCATTAAATTATTATTTAAGAAAACCAAAACTTTTTAATTGAAATTTTAAATTTCTTTTATCGTATTATAACCAGTTTTTAAAACAATATCACTCTTATCTCAAACCGGAAATATATAAATTCGTCATAAGTTTCTTAAAATATAAAAATAAAATTCAAAAACAGAAGCAAGGTCAGTTTTCTAAGGAAACTATGAAAAATGATCATGCTCTCACTACCTCAAGGCCAACTTCACAACATCTGAACTAGTTTCGATGACGATATTGTCAACGCCTTTTCTTTAACATGTGGTTTTTCCCTGACCCATCCTTGTAAGAATTGTTTATTTTTAATGTTTTACGAAAAATTTCATAATATAAAACGAAGGAGTTCTTTATAATATATAATTATTTTCCGCAAACTCCTATTTTAAAACAATATAACAACGCTTTATACAATAAGGGGAGTTTTTTATAATGATAGCTACCACACACACAAGAGAAAGAAAAATTCTTTTTTATGGAACTGAATTAAAAAGCTTTGCAATAGTTTTCACTTAAACAGTAAAATTAAAAAAAGAATGCTTCGAAACTTTTTTATTTGTTAATATGATAGAGTGAATTTTATGTATTGTTATCTAAAAGCAAATTTTCAACATGCGATGCTTTGAGTAATCCTTTCTCATCAACTCGTCAGAAAATAAATAATAATTGCAGCTGGCCGACCTTTTTAATTCATGATATTTTCTTTTCGGACCATTATAGCAACAGTTTTTGTAAGTTGAAAGATAGGATTTGTGATTCATGTTCTTTATTGTGTTTATTTTATATTTAATCTCTCTCTGGGAATGCTAACAAAACTTCACATAATCTATACAATGATCTTGTTTTAAAAGTGGAAAATACCACGAAATACCACTCTTTAACAATGTGTTATCTCTGACACATTCCATTTTCAACAAGGTCACAGAAAGAAGAATCATGATAAAGGTCTCATTATCACAGCAAACAATTGTTTGTTCTAAAAATTCTATAAAGCAGTGATTAAATCCTTTGAGAGAAAACTTGTATGCTTAAAAATCTTTTTTAAAGTTTCTTGTAAAACTTTATAGTAATGATTCACTGCTTTCCAACTTAAAAGCAATTACTCTCATTTTATTTCATTTATAAAAGTAAATTCCTATATCCAGGAAACATCTTTTTAAAGAAATATTTTACATTTTCAAATTAGTATCAAAAAGAAATGTTATGCGTATACTTATTGTTTTCCTTGAGCAAAATTACATTGATTTTTTTAAATTTTCTCAAGCACAAAAATGTGTTGAATAATGGGACAATAGAGGAAAAATTCGTGTTCAAATTTTAAAATACAGATTTTGCCAATATTTAGACATTCTTTTCCTATACCGAGTAAAATTTAACCTTCTAGAACATGTTTAAAATCGCTCTGTACTTTATCACCAATTATTTCGTTGCATTTAATACAATACATTAAATCTTTTTGTTCTTGTTGCTAACATAGCTGAAAGTGTCACACCTTGTACAGTTATTTAGATAACAATTAATAAAATGCATAACTATAGCATCCAAGGCAAATACAAATATTTTTCTCAACATCAACAAATTTTTGATTTTTTTTTCTACAAATATACGGCTCTAATAGAAAAAACAAACAAACAAATCTGGTAGGACAAAATTCTTCTATCGTAGGACAAAATTCTTCTATCGTCAATGAAATTATTATAATCAGTAATTTTTTTATCCTTGAAATTTATTCAAAATGGCTTATATATTTTTGCCGAACTGAATAACAGTAATGAATTTCGTTTCCTTTTACATGTATAGATACGCGAAATAATTTGAACAATTCACCAAACTATGTACAAAAGATGGTTCTGATACTTTTGAAAGACCTTGAATGTGTTTACTATTGAGATTTATAATTACGCATTTGTTATTCAACAGACTCCTTTGTGTTTGTGTAAACAATTTGTATTCAGTTCCTTTCGATTAGCATTGAGCAAAGATATTGTACGTATCTTATCGATAATAAATCATTGATTTTTATCTCCTATTGAATGTCTGGTCTATTCATAAGGGCCACTAGAAAATATAATGGCACAATCAAGAATATTATAATACTTTTTTCTAAGTTCTTCTTAAGAAAATATGAATGCGTATTTGAATACTTTAAATGAATTGGGAAATAATATAAGAAACTAAATGCATTTTTCAATCAGTTTATGTTAAATTTATGCTTTCTAATTCAATAGCCTAAAAACCTAATGCTGCACGACTGCATTGTATATTTTGAGACACATAACAAAAATTTTAGTGAATTTGAAAAATATGTGTATTAAATTTTGATAATATTACATTAATTTCTATTATAGATTTTTTTGTGTATTGATATGTACGAAATTACAATGCTATTTGGCAAAAGTTCAGAAACTTTTTACAATGTAATTACTTTTTCTTTAAATTTTATATTATAAAAAAATAATTTTGAAATACAGGAGTCTTGAACGTAATAGTGCTTCAAATAATCATTTTGAGAAAAAGATAGACACAATTGTATATTGATAAACTAGACTAATGGAGCTAATCGAGCCCATTGAATCAATAAGGATAAAAAAAAATCGCCTAATAGAACTCAGACATGAATAATTTTAATTTTACTCAGGCTGCGCTTTTTTTTTTTTTTTTTTTTTTAAGCTACTTTAGGGCCATTGGACACTGACCTGGTAATTTTGAAATCCAGTCATGTGTTGAGGATAACACCTGAGCTAACACAACACTCTCCAAACTTCCAACAACCGCTAACCTAAGGATCTCAGACATGATTGGACATTTTATCATAACTAGGTATTACTCAAGCTATCTGGAATAGTTTCGCATTGAAATTTCATTGTGTAAAAGAGAAAATTTAGATTTAATAAGTTTCTGAAAGTATAACAAGGAACTCTTTGAACAAAAAAAAAGCTTTTTAATATGAAATATTTCCTTAGTCTAAAATCATATTTTAAAACAAAAATACGAAATTTAATAATAAAAGCGTTGACTGCAATTAATTTTACGATTTAACCATTAAAAATCAATTCCATTATTTATGTATTCAGTTTATAGCAGTATGACATAAGTAAATTATAAAAACTAATTTTTAGTATAGAAAATTGCTCTTTAATTTTAAAATTAATAACGAAATTGCTTCTTTCTTAAAATGCTTCTTGAATCATTCTAATGATTTAGTTTTTCAACATGATTGAAGTTTTAATCTTGGGATTGTTCATAAAGTTTTTATTTTGCAAAAAATGTCTTAAAAATATATATATATATATACTAGCTGTTACCGCCCGCTTCGCTGGTATTTCATGATGTTTTATAAATTTTTACTGCTTATATATATGTATAAATTATTGATATCTAAGTCCTAGCATTAAGAATTCGATTGAATTGAAAAATATACTTATACCTGTAACTGTCACCTGTTGATAAAAAAAAAGGCAGAACTCATCTAATTTGTATTTTCTAAAAATCTCTAAAATTGAAGCATAGAATGATGTTTGCTCTTTCGTAACTCAAAAACCAAGTGGATTCCCGCAAAACCAATTTTCGGTGGATCTCTACTCCGTAAATTGAACATGCAAGCCAAATTTCAAGTCTAAATCTAACAGAAAAAAGCAAAAGTTTTACTATAAATATCCCCGTAATCCCGTTGAGAGCCGTTTTCCAAAATTACCGCTCTTAGCGGATTTCAATTCAACAAAAGAAAAATGCAAACCAAATTTCATTATTATAGTCCTTGTAGCTCGAAAAAAGTAATTTTTTTTGTCAATACGTCCCAGTAACCCCCTGCAACCCCCCAGAACTTGATTTGCTTAAAATTTATTCTTAGTGGATCCCTATTCAACAAAAGAAACATGCTTAACAAATTTCAAGTATATGGGTCTAACAATTAAAAACAGGAATTTTTTTCTGTAACTCCTCTTGACCCCTCGCAAACATCTTTGGGGTCAATTTTCATTTTACTCTTTGTTAGAGAACTCTATTTCATGAAAGGAACATGCCTACCAATTTTCAAGCAGGATGATCAAGTAGTTTAAAAATGGAAATATTTATCGATTACGCCTCTTAATCTCCCGAAATTAAACTTGGTAGTTGATATTCGCGAAACCCATTTTGTAGCGGTTCTCTACTTTACGAAAGGAATCTGCTTATCAAATTTCAAGACTGTACGTCTAACAGTTTAAAAATGGGGATAATTGTCTATAACGCCACTTGAGCCCCCGCAACGCCACTTCTGGGTCTGTTTTCACAAAACCCATTTTGTAGGGGAATTGCACTCTATGAAAGGAATCTGCTTAGCAAAATTTGAAGACTGTGCGTCCAATTAATTAAAAATGCAAAAAAATTATCAATAACGCCCCTTGAACCCCCGCAACACCACCTAGGGGTCGATTTTCACAAAACACATTTTGCAGTGTATTTCTATCCTATGAGAGGAATCTGCTAACCAAATTTCAAGACTGTGAGTCTAATAGTTTAAAAAAAGAAATAATTATTTATATCTGCCCTTAACCCCCGCAACACCCCTTGGGGGTCAATTTTCTCCAAACCCGTTTTGTAGCGGATATTTACTCCATGAAAGAAACATTCCTACCAATTTTCAAGCAGGTAGGTCAAATAGTTTAAAAACGAAAATATTTATCTCTTACGCCACTTATTCCCCTGCAACGCCACTTAGAGGTCTGTTTTCACAAAACCTTCTTATAGCTGATCTCTACTCTATGAAAGAAATCTCTTTATCAAATATAAAGACTGTGCGTCTAATAGTTTAAAAATGGAAATAATTATCTATAACGCCCCTTAAGTCCCTCAACGCCACTTGGGGGCAATTTTCACGAAACCCATTTTTAGCGTATCTCTACCCTATGAGAGGAATCTGCTTACTAAGTTTCAAGACTGTACGTCTAATAACTTAAAAATAGGAATTTATAACGCCCCTTAAACCCCCGCCCCCGCAACACCCCTTGGGGGTCAATTTTCCCAAAACCCATTTTGTAGCGGATATTTACTCCAGGAAAGAAACTTACCTACCAATTTTCAAGCAGGTAGGTGAAGTAGTTTAAAAACGGATATATTTATCTATTACGCCCCTTAATCCCCGCAACGCCACTTAGAAGTCTGTTTTCACAAAACCCGTTTTGTAACTGATCATTATTCTACGAAAGGAATCTATATATATCAAATTTAAAGACAGTGCGTCAAATAGTTTAAAAATGGAAATAATTATCTATAACGCCCCCTAAGCCCCTGCAACGCCACTTGGGGGTCGATTTTCAGCAAACTCATTTTGTAGCGGATCTCTACTCTCTGAAAGGAATCCGCTTACCCAATTTCAAGATTGTACATCAAGTAGTTTAAACATGGAAACAATTATTATTAAAGCCCTTAACCCCCCGTAACGCCCCTTGCGTTTCGAATTTCGGAAAATCCTTTCTTAGCTGATGTCTACTCTATCAAAGGAACATGTCTACCAAATTTCAAGTCTGTAGGTTGAATAGTTCCAGAGATTTCGTGATTAGTCAGTCAGTCAGTCAGTGAGTCGCTTTTCTCCTTTATATATATATATATATTATTTTTGTGTGTTGTGTGTGTGTGTGTGGTGTGTGTCAGTGTCAATATTATAAAGTTACC